>OY288108.1:52264665-52437165 GCA_958431115.1 Syrphus vitripennis
AGTGAAAAATTTAATTAATAAACTTGGACTATTAAGAAATTCATTACGTTGAATACATCTTCATTACACACGAAAAACATGGCTGAAAAATACTATCGTCCCTTACCTACCTATCGTGTATATAGGTAGAGGTGCCTCTTAATGCATCGATTTATATGCAAGGATAATTCCATCTTAAATCTTTATTAGCTTGCTTTAACGTAGTAATTCGAATATTCTCCCTCACTGATGGTTTCTTCTTTCCCCAATTTAACGCAACGTAGATACTTTGGTGGGCATTTCTTTTTTTTTCTCAATATATAGAGATATAGATGTGTAAGTTGGAATTATTAAGATTAACTTGTTTAATATGAATACCTTTATAGTTAAGGGAAAATAAAAATGTGTGAAAAGCCATTGAGTTTATTTTGTAATGGATTCCACACGAGGAAAATCCTTAAAATAGTTTTGAGGAGCATTGATTCCTAAGTTTCTTATTTAAATGTTTTTTTACATACACTCAACTATAACATTTCAGATTCGAATCAGCTTTACAGAAAAGTTTTCCCTGTTTCGTTAAGGCATTTGTAAGACTTCGTAAATGAAGGAGAATATTATAGAAGCATAAATACATTTTCAAGAAACATTTAAAGAGTTCTAATGGAAATTTTAGGGAAGCTTAAGTTTTGATAACCGTGTCTTCAAAAGTTTTACACGTTTTGAATGAGCTTTGTATTTCTAAGTTACTTCAAAAACCAGAAATGAGAAAACTCTAGAATTGAACGATTTCAGAAACATTGGTTAAAGTTAGAAATGTTTTCTTTTCATAAACATCTCCGGTCATTTAACAACTTGTATTTAATGAGATACGGATTGGTGGTAATAATTAGGTTGGTGTTTGCTACGCGGGCTCTATGGCATCAAAATAATTCATTGTTAGCGATGAAACGTAGATGTTCATGAAATGCATGCTAAAGTGAACCATGATCTCTTTAAGAGAGTAGAGAAAGGCATCTTGTTGCTAATCAAACATCATTCAAAGCGCTGATAAATAGAAAAGGACCCAGATGGCTTCCCTGAGGTACACCCAAATGGGTGTACCCATTTTGGGGTATAAAGAAAAATTGAGAAATCGAAGGGATTTTGCTTGAAAAAAATTTGTATGCTGAGGTTCAGTGAATAAAATGCTCAAAAACTTATTCCTATACTGAAGTTTTAGAATACAAAACAAAATTACAAAGACAAAGAATGCTATTAGAAAACTTCAAAAACCATGCGAGCTTTTAATAAAAAAAGATTAAAAACACCAAATATCCTGTTATATGGCAGGTACCCTTAATAACAGTTATTTAAAAAATATTTTTGAAATTAATACTTATGTTATGTCTTACATTAATGCATTTATGCGAAAAAAAGTTGTTAAACCCAAAAAGTATGCATAATAAAATAGCTGTTCCTACTGATATGTTTCTATCATTTTTTTTTTATCGGGGCTAAGAAACTATGATTTTTATGCTACTTTGAAGAATGGATTTTGAAACGAAGGTACATTTTCTAAAAACAAAAAAATAATAATAATAAAACGACGTATACGCCCAAGTGAACCACTGTTTAGGTAGGTATAGCTCTGCAAAAAATTCAAAATACTTTGCGTCAACATTTTATTGTAAAATGAAGTAGTGTAAAACTGCCATGTGTAATTTTTTTGAAGTTGGAAAACAGGAAAATCCTTGCGAAAAAGACATAAATATAACATATAAAAGCCGTTTTCAATTGGATGTGGCGAATTACTTGTGAACGGATGAAAACTAAAATCTTGTACTGGCATTTACTCATGATGCTATCTACTGAAAGTTTTCTCTTAGCTACGCACCTGGAATCCATCAGACCAATGGTATGGCTTGTCATCTAGCCAGTTGAAAAAAAAATGATGTCTCTTTTATTTAAATATAAAAAGATTTTTATGTTTTTTGTTGACACAGCATTTCTCTTTCAGCTCATTTTAATCATAATTTTTAAGGCGAGCAATTTTTTCGGTAGTTTATTTTTTGACGAATTTGACAGTAGAGACGTTAAAAACAAGGATTTTTTACTACAGGAGGGGCAATTTCATGAAAAAGTAGTGGAAAAAAAATCATTTTGAGCAATTACACTTAACATTTTTTTTGTTTTTTTTTCAAAATTTTGTGTTTGAAACTCTTTTTTCATTTTGACTGATTTCAAAAGTGACTTATAGTTCAAAGTATTTGCTATAAAAAAGTATTAAACTTAGCTGTAATTATTACCCTTTTTCAAATAACCAAATTTTCTGCGAAACAAACTTTAGCTGTTAAATTCAAACAATCATTATTTTAAGATTGAAAGGCATTTTAATTATTTAAAGAGATTTACGAAATGCACATATATTATAGAGATTGTTGATGTATAAGTTGTTTCCACGTGACCCAGGAGGTAAACTTCCACGCGTTTTTTTTAACGAGGGTTTTGTCAAAAACTGTCAATTATATATTTGTCAAAATTTGACCTTTCATAAAAAATTGTACTATGTATAAAATAAAATATTTTAGAAGGCACAATCGTTGTTCGTTCTCAGGATGTTCGAGCTGAAATACAATTGTAACTATTTTTCTTTAGAATTTTTAAAAGTTTTGATTTTTTGTTAAAAACCTGCCCATTCAATATTTGTCAAAATTTTATCAGTTGCTAATAATTATGTTATGTAGAAAATAAAACAAACAAGAAGTCAATATCTTTACCCGTTTATGAGAAATTTGAGTCGAAAGACAATTTATACCAACTTTTGGTAGAATTTTTTGTAGTTTTTAATTTTTTTTACAAAAACTGTCTATTGAATTTTTTTGAAATTTGCACCAGTAGTCGAAAAAAACATTTTTCGGAAAATAATATTATTTTAAATTAATATCGATTTTCCATCTAAGGATATTCGAGTTATAAATTTTTTTTTTTTAGTTTTTTTGATTTAAAAAAATAACAGTATATTGATTTTTTTTCAAATTCATATCAAATTTGTATGACGTCATAATGTGTCGAATAAAATTTATTTCAAGTCAATAGCATTATTTGTTCGTGAGATATTTGAGCCCAACCAAAATTTTCACTTCTTTTTTAAACAGTTATAGTAAAAAAACAACTGATTGAATATTAATAAACGCCCTTTCAGCTTCTTTCGAAGTTATTATCTGTAAAATAAAATTTATTTCAAGTCGATATCTCTACTCGTTCTTGAGATATCGACGACGGAAAATGGTACCAGAACGTACGGACGTACGAACGTACGAACGTACGAACGTACGTATACACACACACACAGACATCTCTCTAAAAATGATTGATATAGGCTCTAGGGACCCTGAAACGTCGAGAAATGTCAAAAATTTCAATTTGACAAATCGGACCGATTACAATAACTCCCTATGGGAAGTTAAAAATGCTTGTTTTTGACGCCTCTAGAAAAATTCGTTATCAATTTTTGGTGCCAAAGTTTATTCGCGCGGTTCAAACAAATTTCAACTGGATGTTTTTTTTTGGTTTTCGACAAATTTTGTTTTGGTAATTTTCTTAAACCAATTTTTTGT
This sequence comes from Syrphus vitripennis, assembly GCA_958431115.1. Taxonomy (NCBI): domain Eukaryota; kingdom Metazoa; phylum Arthropoda; class Insecta; order Diptera; family Syrphidae; genus Syrphus; species Syrphus vitripennis. The sequence continues at coordinate 52,268,241 of OY288108.1, forward strand.
TTGAACAATTTTTGTTTGCCATTTTTTTTGGAAATGTTTCATACGATTTTTTTTGTCAATTTTTATTTTTGACAGAAAATAATATGACACACAACACTGGTCGTACGATTAGCTGATAACTCGGTAAGCGTTTCAAAAACATATCCATTTTGTTTGAAAACTGTTTTTAACCGAACTTTAATTTTTTTCACAATTCTTTTTACATTTTCTGTTGACATGTTTTCAATAATTTCATTTTCGTTGAGCAAGAATATATTTTTTTGTCCAATTGTTATTCTCGGAGGTCCAAAAAAAAAACATTCCATTTGGTTGACAATTTTTGTTTGACAGTCAAATATATATAGAAATTTATTGAAATCGGAAGCCTTATTCGAACACAATGTTTGGTTTTAAAAATTCTTTACCTCCAATTGGACTACGCAGTACCTTTATTTAAAGTTGCAGTTTTTACCTCAAAGTTTGCTCTACTTTTTTTTTGCATTCATTGAATGGGCTGATGTAGCCCTGTACGAATATAAAATGTAGATATGTCATTCGTCAATGTAAGCGTCTAACATTGTTGTTGTTTTCTGTTCAAACCTTTTAACTAAAATAAATATAGTACAAATCCTGGTGTACGAGTATATTAAGGGCAAAAGGGAAAAAGGCTTCTACGATGAAAATATTATATATAAATAAAGAGGCCATATTCGGTGTGTGGTAATATAGCACGGATAATTTTTTTTTTTTTTTTTGGGTTTATTCTGGAACCGGGATTTGGTATTTAAAGTAAAGTGGTGTGTGATGATATGAAAATTCTTGGGCTCTTTTCGCATCCGTCGTCGTTGTTGGAGTCGTCGGTGTCGTAGCCCAAAAAATGCCCTGGTGACATATTGAAAGATAAATGCTCCATTAAAGGCATTTGTAAGGGATGAATAATGATTGGGGGTGTGCATTACATATACAATCATACATTGGGGAATATCAATGTGTTTGTCTCTATTTATATTTTTACATATCTTTCTATAAAGGATGAGTGGAAGTTTTTTTTTTTTTTTTTTGTTGCTACTTTGTTGTTGTTGTTGTTGGTGCTTTTATACTCTGCTCTATGGAATATTAAATTGTGTCTGCAGGCACTGAGGGAGTTGTACGAGTTGAAGCGACATATTGTGCGTGAAAGGACAAAGTTTTATTATGCTTCTTCGCACACAAATGGCGCAAATGGCTGTGATGATTTTCACTTAGCCCTGGGGGCCCAGTTGGTTTTTGCGTGGGTTGTGTTCAATGCGGTAGGACGACGAGCGACGATTTTCTCTATACTTTGGCTCGTCAAGTTATATTATATAGCGAAGCGATGCTCCTACTCTGTTTGTACAATTTTATTTGGGCGCTTCCCTTTCGCAGAATTGTAATTGAATTTGAATCAAAGAAGAGTCGTTGGGGAGGTGATATGATGAGAACGAAGTCTGTAAAGTGATATTATTATTGACATTGAATGCTGCGAAATCTGATGTTCACATTAAGGGTGCTTTTTTTTTTTTGTTTGTTTGTTTGTTGTTGTTGTATTTATGTGTATGAAATGGAATGCGAAATGATTGGTGGCAATAAATCTCACTGCTTATGATGTTATTAAATTATCATAAGAGATTGTCATCAACGATGTATTTATTTATGATGACAGATGGAAAAAAGGTGGTTTAGTTAATGAAGTAAATGTGAGTAGGAACAAAACAGAATTATCAAAGATATTAATTTTATTTCCACTAAGGGTATTATAGGGCAGGTTTTAGGTTCCTCAAAAAATTCGAACTCGATATTTTGATCAGACTTGAAATTATTCGATAGGGAAGTCGAAAAAGTGGGTCTAGGAATTCTGAATTTCAGTCTGTTTGTTGTCTGTCAAAACGGTAGGGTCGATTTTCTTAAGACTTTGTGCATTTCGGTCCCAAAAATAGCGGTATACATAAATTTTGTTTGGTCTTTTTGAAAATTAATTTTTTTTTCTCGAAAATATCTGCGATGATTATTTTTTAAACTAGCTAGTATACAGGTAGTACTTGCTTCGAAATCCAGTCCATTAAATTAAAAAAAAAACCTAAAACTGGTTTTTGAGAAAGTTGAAAATTCCTAGATAATGGTCAGTTCTTATTTGGAGGCAACAATTTTTTTTTTCATTTTTATGTGTTTTTTCTAGAAAATAGCGGAAAGTACTGAGATGCTACCAAAATCAATTTTAAGATTAATACTTTTTTTATTTTCAATAAATTTTCAAATTATATTTTTTAAACATTTTCAAAAGAACAATAAATATTTGTATTTTTATCAATTTTTTTAAGAGAATTAAATGCGTTTGGAGATGTTGATGTTATTTCGGCTTTAGTTTCACAATTTTTTTGTTATCCTGCTATTTATGTATTTAAATAGAGATTTTTGATGTTGTATGAAAAAGATGTCTTTTGAATTTGATCACCAACATTTTGATCAAAAACTATTACTAAATTAAAAGATTAATTTAAAACCTTTTGAAGAAAAGGTTTTGAGTTTTTGAAATCCTAATCATAATACTACGTTTCTTAGCATAACAAAATAGACAAATTCCTTGTAATTTTCAAATTGATCCGTCAAATTTTTTGTACTTTAATGATGGGCAGAGTTAAAAAAAAAAAAAAAAATTAAAGGAAATGTCATTTATTTTTATCATCATCAAAAGAAAACGAAAATGATCTTTTTTATCAATTTTTTTCAAAGTTTTTTATTCGTTAATCATTTCACAAAAATTTTCATTTAAAAAAAACTGAATTTAAAAAAAAACCTGTAAAAAAAATGTTCAATAAAAATTCTTACCTTCATACGGTCCTCAAAATTTCCAACGTAAACGAGCTTCAGATAAAACTGACAGCGGCTTCTCTTTGTTGTTTTCTTTCCTGTACTATTTTCCGCCTGAGCTGATGAAGAAGATTGTGGATCGTTTTGAGATAGGTAGTTACAAGCTGCATACCCCGAATTCGAATCTTGAAATTTCTTTTGCTGTGATTCTTGAGGAGGAATAACGTGTCATTCCTGGCAACAAATTTATAATGTTTTCGCTCGAGGCTCTTCCGGCACTGTTTGCAAAAGGTTTTTTTGGAATAAGTTATTTTTTAACTTAATCATTTCGGAAGGAACAGATGCATTTTCAGCCTCACTTGAACTGCTATCCGATGAATCAGCTTCTTCAAGATGATCTTCGAATTCAGAACATGGTTCTTCCTCATCCAAAAATCTCAAAGAAAATTTACTTTCACTATAACTGAACCCAACGTGCCAGTCACTAAATGTTAACAAAATATAACTTAAGCGCTTCTCACCCTAGCCGTTTCATCCATTTCTGCAATAACACGCACACAGGAATGGTTGAGTATTTTAAGTCACTTCGGCCCTGGTTCTTCATAGATTGTTATGTCGTATTTATTTATTATATTTTTTTATATATTTCAAAGATCCTTTAGTTCAATTGGTTGCTGAGAAAAAGGCTATGTACTTCTAATTTCACAATGAGGTCGGTTGTAAAATATTTAACTTTTCTGAATTTTTCTTAAATGGACTTCAAAAAATCAGATCTATAATAGTTTTTTGAATTGCAAATCTGCTAAATGTACAGTACGGGCGATTACACAAACTTTTTGATGAAAAGCAAAATCGGAAATAGAAATACTATTATGAACGAAACATACATAACTACAGACGTGTTTTAGTGACAAATTAGCTCAGTGAAGTTACATAAAATCAAGAGAACGATCGGTCGGTATGTTGAGTGGAAAAAATTACTTTTATAAAATAAGATTGGATAATCTCCAGAAAGTTTTTGCTGTTGTATACCTATGTCTTGTTAAATTTTGACTTACTGAGTTGTAGTTTCTCACCAAAATACGAGGTGTGTGAAGTTAGCCCCCCTTTTTTTGAATTTGTATTTTTTGAAAGTTGTTCCAGGTTGTTCCCCTATTGTTCTAAATTTTTTTGAAAAGTATTGAAAATGGGGGTTTTAGACCCCAAAACCATTTTTGGCTTAGCCCCTAAATTTTCAAAATTGTTCCAGAATGTTCTAGTTGTTCTGAACATTGTTCAAAACTTCAGAAGTTATAAGCAAAATTCAAAAAGAAATCTAAAAAATTTTCGAAATACTAACTTTTTTCATTTTTCCGCTTCTAAAATTTGTTCTAAACATTGTTCCAAAATATTAAAGTTGTAAAATGTATATCTTTAACGATATGGCCTTCGAAAGTTTTTTTTTCAAATCCAAAAAAAACGGTTTCCCAATATTTTATTTGTGCAATCATAATATCAGTCTGAAAATAATTTTTTAAAAAACATCTTTAAATTTTTAAATTTTCAAAAAATTGCATTGGCCCCCTTTTCAAAAATCAAAAATCTGAAAGTTGTTTCAAGTGCAGAATCACTCAAATCCAATTGTTCAAGCAATTCATGCAAACATATTGAAAATTGAAGATTTTAAGCCGAAAAAACACTTTAAATTAAAAGAACATGTTACGAGGGCAGTCCCAGAAGTACCTGGCCTGACTAATATACAGTATTTTTTTTTGAAAAAAAATTACTGTATTTCAAAAAATGTCCTTTAGAAAGCTTAAGTTTTAAATTTCATTACATTACGCGACTTAACTTGCATTTGGCAGCCATTTGAAATTAACAATATTGATAGTTTTGAAAAAAATGGAAAAAATCGGTCATCGTTAAGTCATTAAATATTTTTTTTTTGAAAGGGTTTACCCCAAAAACATCAAAATGGAAATGGATTCTACTCTGGGTGAGTCTTCTCCATCGTCGGCATCAATAAAATATTGGGTAGCTGAACTTAACTGATTATTAACTGATACCTTGTTCTGGCCCCCCTTTTTCGAAATCCAAAATTCAAAAACTTGTTCCAGGTTGTTCTAGGGCTCTTCTAAATTGTTCCAGACATTCGTTCCAAAATATTACTTTTAAGTATGTAATTTCATAAAAATTACCCCACTCACTTCCCCTCTCGGCCCCTGTTAAAATATTGCAAATCATTTATACTTGTATTATTGCAATACTTGAAAAAATGTTTTATTGGGCTTGGAAGATATCTATACTAATTGTTTTTCTAGTCTGTATCGACTTGAAATCTTCGAAATTCCGAATTATTATTTTTGTTTTTGTTCATCATGGTATCAATTGTTGTTCAATCGACTCAAAAAATTGCATACAAATAAAAAATTTCAAAAAATAAATGGACCCCATATAAAAACAGTAAGTAGACAGTTCTAAATTATAGTATTCATTTATTCATTCCCCGAAATTGTTTTTCTAATATTAATTATTATTATTAATCATGGCTTTACTGTGATTACAAAATTTCATTTAATTTCATTAGAAAAACCATTTCTCTTATGCTTGTTACTCTAAAAACAGTATTAGGAAATTTTAATCATTATACTCGTACTCGTATCAATAATAAATTATTAAAATGTTTGAAAATTATGGTTCCCAATAATCACCTCCATCGAATGTTAAGATGTAAAAAAAAAACTCTCAACATTTATAACCCCCACCCCCCAATAAGAAATAATGTTGAAATTTACTGCGAGAAATAAAACTGCTTTTCTTGTAGAAATAATTCGAAAAAAAAAACCAAACAAAATAAAACGGAAAAAATCGGAGTGATTTATGGGGAGAAACGAGAAAAGAAAGAAATGGGAACGGGAAGTGAATGTCTGTGTATTTTTTTTTTTTTTGTGTGCATGCTACACCTTATGTTTGTCAGACCATTGTGGCGGAAGTGATGGTGTTGCTCGCAAGAGTGCTGTCAAAAATTCTTTAATTTTTCTTCGTTAACCGGTGCGCATAGCTAGGTTTGCAGAGTTTGAAAAAATTCTTTTCGACGGTGGGGTTATTTTTCCGTTTTCCCCGATTTACAGTAAGCAATGGTGATGGGTGAGTGAAATTGTTAGCTTATAAATTGAGACACATTTTGCGTCTGACATTGCTGGCTGATGGCATGAGATCGTGCCAATCGGAATTTTCTTATCAAATTGAGTTGCCAGATTTTCGACAGGTGTTCTTTTGTAAATTGCGTCGTGTAAGAACTCTTGGCAATGGGAATCATTTAGCTGTGATTGGGGGCCTGTGGGTGAAGTTTCAGTGAATTTTATTCTTTTTTTTTTTTTTTTTTGGTTTATATATTCTTTCTCATCGTTCGACTCAATTAACTACGGAAGTAATGGAATAAATAAATATTGACAGGTGTAAATACATCAAGTATTAGCGGCAGACAATCTGAATAAATTCAGATAAGGTTGTTGGAGGTTGTTTTATGAGAGTTTTAATAATATATAATATTATATAAAATAGGAAAAAAAGATGACATAAAAACACTAATTGGTAAGCCTTGCGTAAACAATCTATTTCACAACACCCACCATTTATATTTAAATATTAAAGTTTAAAAAGTGATTAAGAGAAATGTTATCGACCCATAGGTTTTGTTTTTGACATAAAATGTTTATAATTTAATTATTTTTTAATAATAAATGTGCCTCAGGCTGCCGAATAAAGATTTGGCATTTTCAAGAATGGCTACCAAATTTGCATATATTATTAAATTTTGCAGCTGCAATTGAAATTAATTTTCAGAAATTTGAAAAAAGACTTAGGTAAATATTAAAACTTGTCTTCTACCTCTGAGTTTTTACAAAATTAACTTTGTTCCAATAACAAAATTCGTAAAAAAAATTCAAAGCGAAATCAAGAAAACTACTCCATCAACTTAAGTTCTGTTAAGAATTAACTAACTTTATAGCTTTATGTTTAATTTAACTGAATTACCCATGAGGAAGTAAATTAACATCCTACAATAGAATTTGACAGTTTAGAGTTTGGCAGATTGTCAACTAATTATATTTTACGAGAAATAATGTGTTACAACTCGGCTAAATTTTAAATAAAATTTTATTTTAATTAGGTTTTCGGTTGGCTGATTCGGTTTGTTTGTTCAGCCAAACCAAAAAAACAATATTTTGAAACGGAATCGAATGCAAACCGAAACGTATTTAGGTAAAATCTAACTCCAGTTGAAAATAAATCAAACCGAGTCAACTCGATTTATAGCTAACTAGGTTTTGGTTTGATAAACTGATTTGACACTTCGTTAGGTAGTTTAATTAATTTGCGAGTGACCGCTCAACTTAGTTCAAACCAGTCTACGCAACTATTTCGTTCATTTTAGCTCAATTTTTTTAATGTTTTTTTTTTTAATTTACGGACAATTAAAAAAAGAAACCCTTTTTTTAAATCACGTACAAATAAATATTAGTAAAATCTAAACACTCACAAATTATGATATAGAATATTTAATTTAAAATCAGAAGCTGAAAGCCAATAAATCAAAAATTTTGCTATTCAGAAAGAAGTTTAAGTAATTTATGTCAAACTTTAATATTTCTGTTATATTGAAGGCGGTTTTTAAAATCTTCAATTTTTTTTTTTTTAATAAGAAAATCTGAATTTTCGAACCATTGCCGTGTTATTCATCAAATATTAGCTAAAGTAATAACGCATTAGGGTAAGATCAGGCATTACGAATGCTTTAAGTCAGTAATATGTTAACGTTGTATCTAACATTATGCCGCACCCTCACCGTTGCTATGTGAACGTTAGGAACGCGTTAAATGAGCGTTAGTCGGTGTTATTTGCATTCGAGGTCGGTTGTTACGTGCACATTACGTCTCCCGCTAAACTTACGTTATTTCAGCTTCAGGCACAATGTGCGGTTTAGGTTAGCGTTACGTACACCCACGTACGTTAATTCCCGTTAAGTTCAAGCACATTAGATTGCCGATTAAGCACTTGTAATGTTAGGGTTTCTCTTCTACTGATTTAGGTTGGGCTACTACTAGGTTGGGATTTGCTTACAAGTTAGCTTAGCATTACCCGAGCGTTCATTAAGCGATAATTGCTCGCTAAGTGAGGCGTTACGTTTTCGTTTCAGCTCTACGTGCGCGATAGGACGTTTGTTAGGCACGTTATATGTAAGTCAGCGTTATGTGCGTTTTAGTTTGCATAACACCCTATATAACGCTCGCTTTTGATCAATGTTTGTTTCACACAATTTTTGTCAAAATTTAATTTTGATTTTCTTGATAGGTAGGTAAATGCAAACACCAACTCAAGATCAAAAACATGCGACCACAACGCTGGCCTGGCTGTCATCTCCAAAACTTTTCGCTTTCCAAATAAAAAGTGCAAAATATTTTCATCTACGCTACGGAGAAAACTTTGTAGGGCCAGCAAAAGGAAAACTTGGTAATGTTTGTTAAGCCATTCGTGCGTGCATATAAAACATCAAAGTTTATGCACACTTACCGTGTGTCCACTTCAAATCTCAAGACACGCGTATCGTTTATAAAAAAAAAAACATAAGAAATTGTAGAAAATATACATTCATAAGCAAATTTGCATTCGAAACGCACTGGAGCCAGAAAATGCACTTGGCTTGAGTCTTAGTGATGTATTCATTCATATAGGACCTACGGTACTAGGTATGTGCATTGTACATATTTACGACATCCCTCTAGAATGGCAATTTTAATTGCTGTGCCGATGCATACGAATCTCAAAGTCCCAACACACCGTTTTGAACCTGTAACAAACAACACAAAACATGTGGGATCCTTAATCTTCGGTAAATTACATATCCTGTCTAGACACTGTTAGCAAATTGAAAGAAGCTGCCATGCGTAGGCTAACAGGAGCAGCATGCAGCATATGTACCCACAACGTAGTACATATTGACGTCTTCAGCGCAGAGACGCAAGAATAGGTTCGTCTTTTGTTGTCACATAGGAATTCAAAAATGTCAACGATTTCGTCACCGAGATTAGGAAAACAAAAATTAATTCTTATGGCACTTCATGGCACATTGTGATGTGAAAAGACTGCAGAAGCAGAAGCAAAAGCAGAAGGAAAGGAAATGAAGGGTTCTTCCTCTTGAAGTAAATATACTTCAGCAGGAGCACAATGTGACGTCGCATCGCAGTTCGCAGCACATTCGGCGAACAAAACAAACTACACAACATAATAATAATGATGGCGCAGAACAACTTGGTCCGATTCCACCATATTATAAAGAGTATAACAAAAAGGACTCAAAGAGGATAATAACGCGCTGACTTGACTATACGACGACTAACATTTAATGACTATGATTCCAACACAGTGGCCAACTGTGCACTCTGCATTATTATTCGCGAAATGTTTGTTGTCCGCCCATTATGGGGACAAATAATGGCGGACGGATGTGGCCCCTATGCGAACAAGTTTGGATTAGATAGGTGTGAATTAATGTACCGTACTGCACCGCACTTCAGAAAACAATAAAAGTAGCAACAAAAAAACATCAAAGCCTTGTTGCTCTATGCTGACTTGACTTGACTTGACTATATGATGTGACACAATGGCATCATATTGTGTAGCCATGGCAAGGCAGGTCGTTGTGACATGCCCTCTAATTGTGCCCTAAGAAGGCGATTGAAGACATGACTATTACTGCTCAAATTGCATGGGTGAAGTCAAGTGTGTACTTTGAAGAAGTCGTTCGTCGTGTTCCTAGGGCAGCAAATTGTATCAGCCAAGTGTCAAGTAATAATTGTTTCACAATGATACAATTACAGGTTCTCGACTTGGCATGGCATAGTCGACGTATATTTTTAATACTCATTGTGTAGGTATACTCAATGACGAAGAAGAAGTTGATTTGATATTTTTATTTTTTTGTTGGGAATGAGGGCGACATGGAGTGAAGTGCACAATATAGCTATATGATGTGACAAGTAAATAAAATTAAAGTGAGGTTGGGTGGGAGAGGTTTTAACTTTCAATACTTTTTTTTTAATTACTCAGTATTTTGTAAAAAAAATACTCACGCTTGAGTTATTTACACAATATACCTACCCTTTAAAATAATCTCTGTCCTTTGAACAAAGATTATGTTTAATTGATAATATGCACAAGCAGATAAATATAATATATAATCAATACTTACTTATGTGCAATGTACACAGCAACCAGAGCAGAGTTTAAGTATTCATAGGAATGATCATTACCAAAAAAAAAGTTGAAAAGTTCTTAACAACACCTGGTAAAAGACGAATCACTGCTAGTTTGGTATGAGAACTAGCTCTGAAGGTGGAAGGAGCGAAAGGCGGAAGGAGCGGCTTGAAATCGCCTTTTGCTGAAATGAACCAAATGCGCAATAATCGGTTCGAAGTAACAATTGACCGAATTGGCACTGTACCCACCAGTACAGAAGAAAAGTTATTTAAAAATAGAACTCTATAATTTTAAAGAATATTCCACACTAATGTTATATCCGTGCTTCTTTGTGGATGCAGCACTTGGGAAGTCACATTCGCTGTCAAAATAAAACTGCAAACGTTCGTAAATAGATGTCTGAGAAAAGAAACATGTTGAAAATTTTTTGACACAAGCTTATTTCCAATGATGAACTTCATACGAGAACAGTTTAGGAACCCATGGATCTAAATGGATCTAGCTCAAATGTACTGCAGTTAATTAAATTTTAGTCAATTAACTGCTTTTAATAACTGCACAGCAAAAATATTAGTACTGACTGCGACTGTCCGTACACAGTTAAAGTCTCTTTGTAAGTTAAAATACTAAACGAAATTAGTATTTTTTAAGTCAATTAACTGCAGAACACAAAAGACTGCAGTCCTTACAACTCTCCTATACGCTTCGAAAAGGTAACGATTGCATTGCCAGTCAAGCAGACGAGCGAGCTGACCTAGAAACACTTCGCACAGAACGGTCAAAGAGGAATCAGGAAAACTGGAAAAAGAGTTGGGGAGAGCTGAAATGCTTTTCCAGTAACCGTACACGTGTGTAGGAGCCTGTAGTTAGTAGTACGTTATTCCGGCATTGTCATGATTAGCAAAATACCCCAAAAAAGGCACATACTCACTGAACTGAAAACAGACTGTTTCACCTCGTTTGTGAATCACCATCTTGAAGAAACAATAAAGTTCAATATCACCCTCCAGCAGGTTTCATATCACCCTCCATTTTAAAAAAAAATTTAATTTTGCAAACAAAAATACATAATTATATGAAATTGTCTCTGAATTAAACTTTTTTTCCCCATTTTTACTTGCAACCCCAACCATAGGTACTTTAGAGCAAGTTTTCGATTCGTGGAAAAATACTAAGAATGCGGATGCATTTTATGAAGATATTTCGATATTTCGAAGTAAACGGGAATATAAATTTCCTGTCGGGGAAAAATATTCTCACATATTTGAGACTTTAACCGCTCACGTCAAATCAAAGAATATCTTCCATAGGTTTGAGTCTGAACATTTTTTTCAAATATCTACTAAAAATTTGAACACATATTTATAATTCACAGAATTTTTTTCGCTGCCAAGAAATTTATATTAAATTTAGTCCGACTACAATTCGGGTGATTGTTGGCAGTAGAGGGAACCAGCTGTTAGCATAGCCTAAAGATGTGTACATCTCTTGAGGCTCTGACAAGGGATGTAAACATTTTCAGTTAATAAAGAATCCGCGATTTTGCCACCTACCCAACGTGATACCGTGTCTCAGTTTTAAGGGTGTCTGGATGGCCATGACGATGGATATAGTGCTTTTATTGCTGATTTTAGACGTTTCGGATCAAGTCCCAATCCAGTTAATATTTTTTTTCTATATTTCATTTACCTACAAAGATTATTGGAAATAAGGTCTAATCTACAAATTGAATAACCTTAAAATTTTTATGAATATTGAGAAACATCTTCATAAAATGCATGGCAGTGCATATAGTGCTTTTATGGTAAACTATTGACGTTTCGGTTTAAGTTCCACTTCAGAGAAAGAAAAATTCTGTGTACATTATTAAAATAACTTTAATTGACTTCAAAAACGATGTGTAGGTACATGTTAATAAAGCGGATTAAGAATGCAAAATTGAAATTAGGTTAGAACTTCCGCAGATGATGTTCAATTTTCTGAAATTGTCCTTAAGGTTCGGCGTACATGTTCTTCATATCCAGTCGTCCACCATTTTCTCAAAATTGTTGATTTTATGAAATAATTTTAAAAGTTTTTTTTTCTGATTAATTGATTGATTGATATTCATTTTGACAAACTAGAGAAACCTGAAGACGTTTTTATTAATTGTTTTGAACTATAAAAAAAACTTACAAAAGAGAGAAGTGTCCCAAGTTATCAAAATTAACGTCACAGTTAAGAAAAGTTTACATGTTTGGATTTACCAACTGAAAGAGCGGCGATAACTTGGAAATGGCGTTAGCAAAAGGTTGTCTTGATGTCTCTTTTCAGTTGGTACTTTAGAACTCAAATGCCATATGAGTGAAAGCTTCTGGGACCCTACTATGTAACCTCATGCTACTTTCGCATCTGTGTGGCCACTCGACTTTTGGCCCCATAATTTCCAATAATCGGTGATTCTATTGGTTGAGCCAAGTTCTCTCGAAATTTAAGCAGCTAGGTGTGCACTTGTGCAGCTCTAGCTAAGAGGCAAACAACCTAAGCCCACTGTACAAAATTATATGTCAAAATAAAGCGCATAAATGTGGTAAGAAAAAAATTCGAGCTCCATATTTCGATCAAACCTGACATAACCGTGATTGGGAAAATTCGAAAAAAAGAAGTGGGTCTGGCAATTATAATATGTCTGTCTATCTGTTGAGCTACAGCTTTAACGGAAGAGTAGATTTCCTTCAAACCTGTTTTATTATTTTTTAAGCCGCATCTCCAAATTTTTTTTGTTGATTTATGTAAATGTTTTAGTTCAGACTTAATAACGGGTCCGCCATCTAACGTTTTTTTTTTCAACTACCTAGTACTTATTTCGTGAATGTTAAGTTAAGAAACTGGATTCCTAATCGATAATATTGCTGCAGTGGCAGAAAGTGTGCGTGAAGCGCCATCAACATCAATTCACCGTCGTTCTCAACAATTGAACATTACGGATACATCATTAGCCATAAAAAGTCCAATTGGTTCAGGAGTTGAAGCCAACTGACCATCCAATGCGGCCTGCGATCGACTCAGAGAAGATGCCGATTTTGCCAAAAAAATCATTCAATTTTTGTTCACAAAAATTGAAGAGGAGGATATTGGCAACATTTGGTTTCAACAGGACGGGCGGCGCGGCGCTACGTGCCACACAGCCGAAGCTACACTCGATGTTTTGCTCCCTGTTTTTGAAGATCGCATTATATTATCAGCCGCAGAGCTGTTGTCGTTTGGCCACCTCGGAGCTGTGATTTGACACCGTTGGATTATTATTTGTGGGGTGCCGTAAAAGATAAGTGTTACACCGACAAGCCAGAGACAATTGACGCTTTAAAGGACAATTATCGTGAAGCCATTGGTGAAATACAGCTGCACACAATCGATAATGTGCTTAAAAATTGCACCGATCGTGTAGGCTACTGCAGGACCAGCCGAGGCAGCCATTTGAATGAAATTATTTTTCATTATTGTACTTTCAAATAAAAAAAAATATTCTATTATAGTATAAATATTATAGTATTTTCAAAAAAAAAAAAAAAGTTATTTGGCGGACCCTTCATATTACATTAACATTTTTTGGAAAATCCAATTTTTCTCTAAAATGACTAAGGATTAAAAAAAAACATTTACAAATGTATATACATAGATGTTGGCTCACTTAATTATTTTACTTTTATTTTCGATTTTCTCAAAAGTGCTTCATCCGATTGTAATCAAAATTTTTATGCAAAAGCACCTAAAATTTAAAAAAAAAATTGAATACTAAAATTTTCAATTTTTTTTTGAAGTTCGTGCGATTCATTTGTGCATTTTATTTGCTTATAAATAAGGGCAAACTTGGTTCAGGATTTTAATTCACTGAATAAACGAGAGTTAAGGTAGAACTACTTATAATCGTCGACCGTCAGCTGAAGTGGTCGTAAGAAACGAAGCGAATACGAGGAATTTATATAACGCGCCCATTATTGCGATTAGGTATGTAGCTTTTGTTAGGCTCCGTTAATTTTCGCTATCGATAGCAAGAGCGCTCATCGACCACTCCTGCGAAAGTGAATTGAGTGATAGATACAAAAATCAAAATGGTGGAAACATATAATATGGCTGACTCCTCCATTTGAGTGTTCGGAAAGCTAATTTTCGTCCGGTTTTGACATTAGCTTCCTACCACGTTCGACGATTATAGTTCTACCTTTAAACCTCAACTAATCATGAGTTTGGAAGATAAAAAGAGGATTAATTATTTGTGCAACTTCACCTACGGGTAAACAGTATGTTAATTTTGTTTCAAATAAAAATGTTATTCAATTTTGGAGCAATATAAAGAAAACCAACTAGAAATTCTATCTCCCCGACTTTAATTAGTGTATGCAAGGAGTTTCGCACTCAATCATTAGCACATAATATAAATGCCATAATTGACATACAACAAACAAGCAACAAACCACAGCATTTGGTTTTCACCATCATACATTATACATATTTAATGGTAGAACTTAGTATGCCACCGACTGCTTATTCCAAATTGCAACTATTAACTATTAGACAGATACTATAAAAGATGATGATAATAATATGCATCTATCAATGAACTTCCCCCATTATCAACGGTGGCGTTATTCACGCTAAACTCTTCAAAATATATTCTGCGGTTTGTGGCAGCTGCACTGTTGCACAATGCACACTGCACAGCCTCTTTCTCTCTCTCTCTCTCTTTCTATCTGATGGGTGCTTGCATAAAATTGTCGAAGGTAAAGCATATAGGTTCACTAGTATACTGCATTCTGTACGAATAATTTCAACCGTTATTTGATCGTCACTTTTTTTATCGTCATTCACCATCCCAACCCCATTACCATCAGTATTCAAAATTAATAATGAAACAAAAGTTTTCCCGGTTTCACCACATGCCAGTCAGCGCAGCGTCACCAAGGAAGAGTGTGCCAATGCCGATGCCACTGTTCACTGTATACAATCAAAATTACCAACGTCATCGTCAGCGACCCGTGAGCTTTCAACTGACAACAACGAAGAACGCCCGCCGCCAATGACGACGACGATAGGAAAATCTACATTTTCCATCCAGTTAATTTGCATTAGAAAGCAATTTTCGTCACGTCAAAAATAACTTTGAAAGTTGATAAGCCGCTTTGATGCCATAAAATATATCTAAGCCATCCCTTACCAGCCACATCTGCTGGATTTATTTTTCTGTTTATTTTTTTTTGTTCGTCTTTCTTTCTTCTTGTTGTGGTTCTCTGAAGTATAAAGGCTTAGTTCTTAAATCTACTGATATTGGATGCAGCTAGGAAATAATAGTGAGTACCTCCTATACCTACTCTGTGGATAAAGCTTCTTATGTCCTTCCGAAGGTATACAAGTTTCTTTAGTTTGGAAAGTCTGATTTGAATATGTTATGTTTCCATTGTGATTTGGGTAGGGACCAATAGTTATGTTGTAATTTGTATTCGGAAAAAAATGATTTTGTCTTTTTGACCAAACATGGCATTACTTCGGGGATTACAGTGCAAGACACTTTTAATAACATATCGTTTCCAAGTAATTTAAGGTTTAAAAATTTACTGCAGAATAGAAACTTGATGGTACTACAGTAAGTAATCACTATGGTAATCAAAATGTTTAAACAACAACACCTGGTAAAAGAGCCAGAAGGATAAGGACCAGCTCAAAAGGTGCTAGTAGCACTTTTCTCAGGTTTTAAATCGCGTTTTCGTCTAATGATCCAAAAACTTCCCGGAACTCTCGAAGACACACTAAACGCTGAACGATCGCGATTCCGCGCTGAATCATCTTGTGGGGACCACATTAACAACTTGTGTATCATCATCAAACCTAAGGTTCATCGACTTCGAAAAATCGTTCGAGAGTTGATAATACTGTCTCTACTGGCTACTTCCGAACTACTTATAAGGGGTCAAAACCGGGAAAAAAAATGGAGAAACATTTCTTTAAGCTTAAAGACCAAGCTACGACTGTTCCACTGCAATATGAAATCTTTTATGTATTCAACACTTATATAATCAAATCTGCGGTCATAAGAAAGCTGCAAACTTCCAGGTGCCTTTCCAAAGTAGAGTAGTACAGTGATATAAGTTGGAGATGTTCCCTCATAATCGTCTGCGTATTATCTTAGAAATTTTGTGGCCCAACCGTGTCTTTAATGATGAATTTCATACGAAACATGTCAGGAACCCATTGGCTCTATCATACTAAAACCAGTGGCTGGAGAAAGGGTATTGAGTGAATTGGGAGTCAAAGAATGTAATAGAACCCTCTCACGCAAGCAAGCCGACTAGAGATCCAACCAAGAGCACATGGTGAAGAACTTAAGAGTCGAAGAGCAATTTGCACAACTGGGAAAGAGTTGGACAAAGCTGAAATACATCTCCAGGAATCGTGCAGAAGTAGTGGAGGCTCTATGTCCAAACAAAGAGAAACTCACGGACATAATAAGGTTAGAGGACCTTAGGATTAGTAAGAAGAAATCGAACTCAAGATATTAACAAGAGCTTACATTATCACAATTAATAATGTAAAAAATTCTGTCAAACAATTCTGCCTTTCGGTCTGTCTGTACGTCGACCAACGACGTAAAATTTTAGCTAGGAAATTCTCTAAACATGAATTTTTCCAAAAATAACGGTACCTGACATTTAACCGTTCGTGAAAAAACTTATTCATCTCGAAAACAGCTTCAACGAATTTGATGAAATTTTCGCCGTTGGTTTTTGTAAGTAGTTAATTATAAATATTAAATGAAAAAATATTTTCAAAAATCGGTAACTGCTATTGTATTGGATTTTTGGTTTTTGACTTTCCTATAAAAGGCTTGACGGACTATGATCGATTTTTTATTATGAAAGAGTTCCTTTTATTTGTCAATAACATTGCATATCAAAATTTTCATAAAAAATGTTTTTGAAAAAAACTAATCTAACGATTTTTGAGAAAAAACGACATACCGCCACAGTTCAGAATAGTACACATCAATCCAGTTCACACCGAGGGACACTTCATACCCGAAAACAGTTCATACCAAGAGGAGAATATTTAGCAACTATCCCAAATTCTTTTTGCAATATTTTTTTTTTGCATATTGGTATTAACAATCCCTGGGTATATACGAACTACCCCTCGGTATGAACTGGGTATGTTGGCGGTATGAGCTGTATTGGAATGTACTACACCTAACCCGAGAACATTTCCTAAAAACAGAAGACCTTAAATTATTTTTACCCAAACCCAATACCTGCTCTATTTTGTTTTCCTTCAGCAAGAAGAATACCAGGTTTTAGTTTCAATTTGAAACCAGACTGAGTACTTCTTAGGCCCAAGATTACAATGCTGAGTTAAACCGTAGTTAGTTAATCCTGCAAATCAAATAATCGACAGCTTACTCCACAATCTATTTTCTAGTAGTGGATGAATGCAGAAATCGTAAGATATAGAAACAAAAAAAAGTTTTGAAGTTAATCCCGGATTAACTCAAATATTTGGTGAGTTAACTCGGGGTTAATTTTATTCTCACACAGAAAAACCAGATATTAGTGAGATAACAAAAACTATCGATCTTTTTTCCAATCAGGCAAACAAAAAATTATTTCAAATCAGTCCTTCTCCTATCCCATGAAAGTCGTTAAGTTAAATAAATGGGAATATTATAGAAGGGGAAAAAAAAGGTTTAATTGCAATTTTCAGTTATTATTGCGTCATTACCCTCTCTATGTTGCCAAAAGGGATCTATTAACATTTTCTAAACTGATTAAATCTCATCTGTTTAAATATGCAGCAATTCGACGCGGACGACTACAATATAGGTTTTTGTTGTTTGGTATAAAACACCAAATAAAAAAAAAAGATAAAAAATCTGCTACATTCGAATCCTGAAAATATACTACCATATTCAAGTTAAAACATTTGGGTATAATCGTATCACATATACGAGTATATAGTTGAACAAACGTTAGTATATGCATCGTGTACTACAACGTGTTGTATTTAAATCTCGATGGTAACCAGAACAGAAAACTCATGACCCCTGGTATATGAACGTCAGGTCTAATTTATGCAAAAACAGACCCGATATACCAAAATGCCTGGCCTAAGTGCATTTAGAAAATCGTGACCCAGACCAAGAGGATGCCAAAAACGAACTTTTATTGTGTGGACATTTGGTTTGGTTTTCGGATGTCTGGAATTGGAATTTATCGGGTCGCATTAATTTGCAATTAACTACATAAATACGATTTGAACCATCATCGACAAAGGACCCAGGACATGGGGAGTGGACTGGACACACAAAGGACGAGGTGAGAGTATAAGCAAATGCAGTGGCTCGCGTTCCTCAAATAGGGGATTCTGGTTTTTTGGAAACAGAATGCAACACCACAAAAATATTTACCTAACGATCTGCCGCAGCCACCCACAACTGAGCCTACAAACATTCAAAAAAACATTATGGAGCTGCATTTGTATGACTGTATTTTGAGAGCGAATGCCTGCTGGCAATGTTTTACAAAGTTTTTGGTGCCTACTTTAATATGCTGCCTATTTGCTTCTTCGAGTCCTAGGAGTACAATCATCCAGAAAATTTGAATGCAGATGGTATTGAGCTGTGTTCGTCAGGTTTTGGTTTTTCTGTTGGATGCAGAGTTGCATTTATTTTGTTTGAGGCCCTAAAAAAGCTCCAAGGCAAGATAAAGATTTCAAATCGATTTTTTTTGGTTTTTAGGTACTTTCAATATTAATATTTCAATGAGCATAAGCTAACATAACGTTGGTAAACAAAATGCTGTGTTTGATGTCGTCGCTATTGATCATAGACCCAAGATATCTTCAAACTTCTCGCACTTGGGAAGTACTGATCGATTCAAAAAGATGCCCGGAATAGGCATGTGGGTGGATCAGAAAATGGATGGCTAGGTATTCGGTTTTCTTAGCGCTAATACGGTATGAAGCATTCACTCATAGATCAATTATTCGTGGCAAAGACGCCGGATTAATCATTGCCTTGAAGCATTTTCTTCCCTACCTTAAGGAAGGTTGTCGGAGGAGTTTAAATCCAAAGTGGGTTTAGGCAAGGCTGTCACCAATGTTTCTGTAACTTGCTTACATAGTTAGGACCTGAAGTATGATTGCAGAGTCCACTGAATTCCTGAATTCTTATATGTGAGCAAACCTGTGTACACTGTGCAGTACATCACTAACCACCAACAGGAACAGTATTGGTGACTGTATCAACCCTGCCTAGCCTTTCTTTGGATTTCAACAACCTTCCTTTATGCAGAAAGTGGCATTGGGATCTATCGTATGTAGATGATAGGAATCAATTCATCTTCCGCTCAAAACAAGTAAGATAATAGCCTGTCGACAGCACCTGAAGTGATAATATTTATTTCACGCACTATGCATTGATGATCCGCAAGCTGTTAATGTGGTCCACACAGGAAGATCCAGGACAGAATCCTACTTTTTCGGCGTCGAGTTTGTCTTAAAAGTTTTTTTTATCCGCTACAGGACGATTCTTTCTATTGTCTAGGTTACTGGAACCCGAATTTCTCTGCAATTTTTGCACTTCATTGGAGCTTGCAAATTTTTTCCTGTTTCCACTCTTTAGAAAATCTCACTGTTTCCCAAAGTTTTTCAATAAGTGGGTGCACAAGCTCGATAGATGTTGTTAGCGCTGCTTGTGAGAGCACTGCAGCAATATCGTAAAGTACAACTGTTTTTTTTTCTTTAGTGCATTTTTTCAATTCTGACCTATAATTTTCGGAAATAAGTTCTCCTTCACCTTTTGCATTGGTCCCTAACAGAGCTCTGCCTGTCGTGTCTTTTACATTTTTTTTTTTTTTAGAGTTGTGGACACTTATGAGCACGTTGTTAATTCTGTAGTTGGTCCTAAATTCGCTTCTGCTTGTGACCTATTCCGCTTTTAAAGCCAAAGCAAGGATAAAGAGTATGAAGAGACCCTCGGTATTTATGTACTAGGTAGGTATTTTTTTCAAAAAATTATTTCTTAAGTATTTTTAGAAAACAAAAATTGTATGCAAATTCTAATATTTAAGTAAGTGCTAGATCGAGCCCAATCTACCTACACTACTCTTCCGAGGAGATAAGAACGTATTTCTTGGACCGGGACTCACCGAGAGTCTTATTTTTAATGAAAATTATTTGAACTCATTTTAACTCTCAACAACAGAAAAACGTTAAAAATGGTGTTTCATCGTTGCCCCAACGCAAAAGCACTATTTTCATTTTCTTTGAATACCTTCTAGTCAATTTTATTTATTGGGAAAACAGTGTGCCCCACACTAATGAGTCGACTTTTACCATCTTCACTGATGGCTCAAAAATTAACACTGGAGTAGGTGCAGGTTTCTTCTCGGAAAACCTTAATCTAGCCAATTTATTCAGGCTTCCCGACCATAGAAGCGTCTTCCAAGCTGAGCTCTTGGCAGTGAAAAACGCTGCTAAACAAATATCCAAGATGGCGGTATCACATGCGGACATCACTTTTTACATTGATAGCCAAGCAGCAATAAAAGCGATCTCTGCCACTCAAATCAAGTCAAAGCTTGTTTCTTGCTGTCTCGAAGAGCTAAAGGTTCTTGGTATGCAGCATTGGTAGGCTCAGCACTTGAACTCTCTCTTATAGACCATAGCATAGGAATCCCACTGTGCGAACTAAAACTGAAAATGTCGGTCGGTAACATCGTAGTTCAAAAATCCAACGAAAGATAGAATCTCCTAAAAACTTGTGTTAATACCAGGAATACCTTCTTTAAGATCCCTTATAAGCATTTAGCATTATAACGGGACATAACATACTTGGTTACTATAAAAAGAAAATGGAGCTCAGTGCCGATGAAGGCGAGCATCTGTCATTATCCAACACTCTGTCACATTAGGAAGAAAACGAAAACGAAAACGAATTAGAAGAACAATCAGAACACTCAAGCAAAAGCTTACTTAACTTCGTCAAAACCTCAGAATGGTTAGACGAACCATTGGATTCATAGGTTAATATTTCAAGGAGTTACAATACTTCAGGGTATCGCAATGGATCTACAATGATCTAAGTGTAACGGTAACAAAACAAACTGTCAGTCCATTAAACCTAACCTAACCTACGAATATAAAATTTGATTTTATACTTTGCTCGGCATTTTCAAAATAAAATTCTTGAAATGCCTACTTCAAGTACAGCCGTTGGTTGGATGTTTAGAACCAAAACACCCACTCTCATAAATATGTTGGACTAAATATTCTTGCGAAGATACAAACCTACATTCTACATACATAGATATAAGTAGGTAGGTGAAAATAATTATCAGAATAACCGCAACGGTTTCACCTTTATATGTATGAACTAAATGATATGAGTTAAGCCATGTCCTTGTCCAGGTTCAGGGCAACATTTTGTTGGTTCTGAAATGAACGTGGCTCTGATGGCATTGTATATGTGTATGTGTAACCTGGCGGAAGCATTGTGCGGTCCGGTTGGTGTATAAATTAGTTTTTCGGTAATGAGTATTTGAATTACGATTTATTTCAATGTATACCTTCCGACAAATCCGGGTGCGCCAGCACAAACGGCCAACGACGACGACGACGAACGTATAGCGGCGCGATGGGTAGGTATATGGAGACACTCCATTTTCAAACCCTCAAGGCAAACTTAATGAGTGGTTAGTGTATGTGTACGTTGCGGATGGAATGCCTACATCTAGGTAGATGTAGGTATATGATATTTAGACCGACAATTATTTGAACAATTTCGAATTTTCTGACAGCAACGCCCATGCCTGTACCAGACTACCTATATTACCTATCTACTATGAGGCATGGCTGGGGGAACAATAATTGTGCGTTTGTGGCTATATGAACTCGAAACAATACCCCGGGGTACAACAAGGTGTTTCCCTTGCGGGTTTTCCGACAGACAATCTAACTACGAAAGAGTAAGTGCATGGCTTCAAATTTATTTTGCTGGGAAATTTATATTTGTCTATTTAATGTGGAAGTAATTGAATAGTTAGTTCGTGTTTATTGGATCACTTTGGCTGGCTATTTCGTGTGTGTGGATTTTGGAAATTACAAATGAGAAGTTCTATCCTAAAGGGATTAAATTTATAAACTTCAAATATTCTATTCTTCTGCGAAAAAACGATGTTTGAAATTAGTTTTATACGTTTTATACACTTTTAATGAGTAAAAATGTTGTTTTCCAAAAAAAATTAAAAACAACTTTTTATTAACTTTGATTTGAAGTTTTAAATATCTGTACGCAAAAAAAAAAATGAATGAGTGGGTCGAATAAACTTGCTCCTATGTTAAAGTGATTTAGAATAAACAAAAAATACAAAAACATGTTATTATAGAGAAATATATGGAATAAGAATAAAATGCATTGTTTAAATGCTAAATTAAGCCAAAAATGGATTTTGAATTCTATCTAATACATGGTTTCAAAATTTGAGTCGTTTTTCAAAAAATATATTTCTTCATATTTTTTAATACTTTTAGAGCAAACAATTGGTTTACAAGTTTTAGTATTAAATAAATATTTTCAAAAAATTGAATTCTCAAAAAAAAAATATTTTCTTTTCAAATCCCAAATTAATTTTTTTTTTTTTTGAAAATTTTAACTTTTTATGATTACATAGGATCTCCTAAATTACTTACAAAACCCCAATTAACTAAAAACATTAAGTTTTGAGTTTGAAGAAAATCGCTTTAGTAGCTTAGACTATCGGTCGAAGTAGAAACAGACAGAGGACAGACAAAATTTTTAGATTTTTCGAGTGCTCGATTTTCAGAGGTACCTATAGAAATTTGAAATGGAATAAAACAAAAATGAATTTTTGGAAATTGATACAAAATAGGATTTATTCGAAAGATTATCTTTTATGGTATTATAATTTAAATATAATTTCTGGTATGTGTCCACCACGGCCGGCTCGGACGCAATTTGATAAGGAGGTCCAATTTTCGATAGCTTTTTCCGAAATTTTCCAACATCAGCGGAGACTAGCAACTTCACATATCCTCACAGAAAATAGTCGTCTAGCGATGCGGCGCGGCGTTAAATCGCACGAAATAGGAGGCCAATTCACGAGTCCAAAAAGTGAAACTATAAGGACACCAAATGGTCACCATTGATTATAATGTTCTGCCCAGCAGGGCCGGCCCTACCATTTGCATACAAGATGCGCAAATGCACAGGGCGCAAAGCTGTAGGGGCGCAATTCACAAGAAAACTACATTCATATGTTTTAATTCTTTTTATATTAACTGGCTTTATTTATTACTATATCACTATCAAATAATTTCAAGACATGCGAATTAAACCATTTTATCATTTTGCAAAAAAAATCCTTCGTATAAATACCAAAATCAACGCCAAGAATAAATTAATTCAAACAAAAAAGATTCGAACTTCCTCCATACGTGCATGATTTTTATTTGCCCGTTTCACTCGAAAATCCCCATACAAATAAATATACTCCTTTCTATTTCCTTTACAATCGTTTGAGTAGAAATTTGCAAATTTCAGATTTGCACATATGGGAATTCACTCAACCAAAATTTTTGATAGAAAAATGAACTCAAACGTTGATTTTTGTTTGAAATGAATGTATCCGACAATAAGCAGTGCAACCGACGTAGATTTTGCAGATTTAAATCATGCATAAAAGCAAAATCTCTCAATCTTATGCGCTCAACTCTTTTTAACGAAATGAATATAGGTGTTTTTTTTTACTGTCAAACACGATTTTCTCTTTTTGTCTCTCTTGGTAGTTCGTTTACATTTCGAATGAGAAAATATGAGTACAATATTTCAAATAGGAACCGTTTCAAACGCATTCAAAAGCCTACCTCATGGGTAATGTGGAAATGGCTTAAGAAACGAAGTAGGTATGAAAATAATGGGCGCAAATGCTAAATTTTGCAGAGTGCTCTTTTGGGCTGGGCCGGCCCTGCTGGCCAGCATTGTGATATAACCAGCCCATGAGGCACACCAAACCGTCAGTTTTCTGTTATTTAACGCGGTGTTGACGTCAAAGTGAGCTTCCTCGCTATACAAAATTTTTTAATAAAAATAGGGATCAGGCATCGGGATAAATTTGCACGATTCGGAAACTAAAATCTGTTAAAATGGCCGCCAGTAAAAAAAGTGTTGCCAATTTTAAGTTCTATACGTCTTTAAAAAAAAAACCTACGAAGCGGCCCAGGCCAACTACATAACAAACAAAAAACTCAACTAAGGTGTTATTTTGTGGGTCATAAGTCATTAGTAATAGACTTTTCTTCCGGAATGTATTTCAGTAAATACATCAAATTCAATTCCAACTTAAAATTATTTTTCTTTATTGAATAAAAAAAAACTTATACAGAGACCAGCCTGTAGAAGAATAAATTGACAATCAAAAAAAATCTATGGGAATGTTTCGTCTATTTATTCCAACTTCCATTTCAAACGCCTCTGCAAATTGAAATTTCCTTTGTCATCATGGCATTATGGCCTCCTAGGCCATTCTCCAAAATGACCACCACCACGAGTATATGCAGAGACAGTACCTATTATGCTCAACTATAATAACAAAACGTCCACTTTGTGGGTGGGTATGGTTTGGCAATTGACTCTCCGCCTTTCGGATGATTTTGTCTAGAATCAAGAGGTGTTATCCTTTTACCACATTTATATAACTAATCCCAAATGATTTGCTTTTCTTTTTCGTACAAATATGCCAGCCGCCCAAAATTACAACCGATAAGCAACAAGTAGTTAAACGCGTTACCTCAGTGTAGTAACCCAAATGAGGGCGGGGGCGGCGGCGGCGTTCTGACTGTGGTCTATTCTGCCGATGCTTTTTTAATTCAAAGTCAAAGAAAAAGATACATCCGCCCAAATAAACTCATTTCAAATTATCTCTCTCTTTAGTTAGGATTGGGGGAAAAAATACATTTTCGTGTTTTCATTGCGTTGGTTTCGAATTTCCTCCTTAGACACACCATCAACGACGCCTGGCAGCACCTTAAATATAGATTTCTAATTCCAAGAAATGTTGTTTTGAAAAGGTTAACCCAACAATCCTGATCCTGATGATACATCCATAAGTTCACTTCCCATACACACTCCAAAGCTTTACTTCTTGACGGTTGGAGGTTCATTGAAGCTCGATTCCTGTGTACGGATCCATAATCCCCCATTCTTGACTCTAAGGCTCTCGAGAGAATTATGGTTATGAGGCATGGGTTTGGGGGGGGAGGGGGGTGTGAGGGCATTCCAAGAAGCGCCGGAACATTATATTTGTCTTATTGATTCACCAAAGTACCTCCATAATATTGGTTCACCTGTGAGCGCAGTGAGTTCGGAGTCTCAACAAAACGACGAAGGTAGGTAATGGAAGTTAAAATTTCAAGGCTATGCATACACTCATGAGTTGGCAGTGTGTATAGATTGTGGAAGATGCGAGAATTCCTCACGGAACGACTAAGGGTCGATTAGTAGCTGAATGACGAGTGTTTAGCCAGAGAAAAATTGTTTGTTCAGATTGGAGTGTGTGATTTTTGGGAAGGTTTTTTTTTCCAATCATTTTTTTTTTTTTGTTACTTGCACCATGCTGGCTGCTGCTGCTGCTGCTGATGCTGATGCTTTTGGCTTGAGTGGCTTTTACTCTCTTTCTCTCACTGATTTGGGATTTGTAGAAATGAAGTCGAAAAATGTGTCAGGGATTTTCTGCAAGGCTTACAATAAGGTGGTATACGATCTATTTGCGTTTGGGTGGGTAAATAAGCACACCGTATGTGCTTGAGTTATCACACTTGGATGCATTTGATTGAAAGTCCTCCGAGACGAAGAAAAAAAAATATATAGCTACCTACTATATATATTATTTTCATTCGATTCAAGGACATGGATTTGTGTTCGTATTTTTTCGATGGTACATGTTGAAGGCACAGAACGAAGGATTATTGTAAGAAGATTGAAATTCCATTTTGTGAAAAGTTTTTTTATATTTCTTTTTTTTTCTGCAAAGTTTCTCTTTTTTTTTTGCTGTATTTCAAAATGATGTCTGAAGGTTAGGAAGGGAATATTAAGTATTAAATTTGAAAATAAAAAATATGAAATTCAATGATTTGAAAAACATACTAAAGCACTTCCAAATCGCTGTGCTTTGTATGGGATGTCTTGAATATAAATAAAAACTGTACAAATTTGAAATTAATTGGCACAATTATTAAGTTCTTAGTTCAAAATATATTTTTTTGACATTTGAAAAAGAAACCAAAAGGTGGCGATCCAATCCTTCAAAGTGAGTTTTTATTCTTGTGGAGCATAGGGCCTTTGGTACTTGAACGTGCCACCGTGTACGTTTTTCAAAGATGTATTTCAGCTCCTTCCAGCTCTTCCCTAATTCTGCTTACTGCTCTGTCACTTACGTCTTTGTATGATAGAGGCTTTTAACCTGTTCTCATAAGAAGTTCATCATTAGAGATACGGATGGGCTAAAAATCCTTCTAAATGTTGTGCAAAGTTTGCAGCTTTCGATGATAGCGGATGTGATTTTCCAAGTGCTACATCCATAAAGAAACATAGGTTCAACAACAAAAAAGCGGAACAACTTGGTCTATCAAGCTTATAGAGTTGCTTATCCATGTATTGGATAGCATTCCGAACTCAGCTTTTGCTTTCCTGATCTAATCGTTACTATCTTAGAACGACATTGACCCTGTCGAACGTCAACAAAAGAAGTGGTGATCGATATCTAGCGCTACGTTTGAAGAAGAGTTTGTTGCTCGTTTCTTCCTGTTACTGAAGTAGCTGCTGTTACCTTTCCTCGAATCATCCCCGAGTTCATTCTTATAGGTAGGTAGAAATGGTGATAATCAAGGCAACCCTGCCTGAAAATCCAATTAGCGCTGTAGTGCGCCGTTTTGATACCATAAACTCCTTTGACCTACAATAAAAAGGGGAAAAATTTATAGAGGAGCTTCACAGCGGATTATGTTAGAGCCATTTTGTCGCGTTAAGAAAAAAGATTAGATCTCTGATCTTTGTCTCAGATAGCTCGTTCAGTTCGTGAAAGAATGCTTTTCCAAAGGATTGCATTCTAATGTTTGCCAGAGCAGGGCATTTGCAGAGAAAATGAATTACCGTTTCCCTTTCTCGTTGGTCTCTACAACTACGACAAAACGTGTTGTAAGAGATGCCCAACTTCTCTGCATGAACTCCTAAAGGCCAATGTCCGGTACACACCGCAACAAGCCTGGCTATGTCTTGCCTGGGCCTGCATAGAAGATCGTTTGTACGGGTTTTATTATAGGTGGGCCATATCTTCCTAGATATAATGCAGTTGGTTAAATTGCTCCACCTTCGATTTGCTTCAGTTTGATAAATAGAAAAAATTTTCCCCTTCATAGCACCAAGAGGAATGTTAACCATTTCCGCAAGTGAGCTATGAAGGGCCGATCCTTGCCTGGCTAGCTCGTCTGCCCGTTCATTTCCATCGATACCACTATGGCCCGGGACCTATATCAGGGTGACAACGAGATTTATGTTCAGGCTCGCAAGCTCATCGCGACATTGCTGGACCAATTTTGATGAAGATGTGGCCGAGTTAATGGCTTTGATAGCTGCCTGACTGTCTGTGGCGATAGCCGCATTTCGGTTTTGGTTTGGGCTTTGTTTAAGTGTATATGGCTGCCATGCGATCGACCGATTTACGCCGGATATAAAAACATTTTTAACAGCACAGCAGTGGTAGGTTCCGTGCTGCTGCTTTGTATCAATCGTTTTGAAAGGTCTTCTTTAATCTATTGGTATTAAAATAAGGCATCTGGTTTTTTTCTGGGGATTTTTGAGCTGCAGATATACGCCATCTTACTGTAGCAATAATCCGATGGCGGTCCCTGACCATTCCCATTTCTGTACCTTTCCTGTTTCGGACGTCATCCTGAAGATTACTTTTTAATCGCCGACTGATCGCGAAGGGGTCAATTTGGTTGCAAGTTTCTTGTCTGTTCATCGACATCTGACTGACTTTATGACATGTCTTGTTTTCAAACATCATCCCTTCCATAAAAAGCCTCTTGATATTGCAAAAATGAGTACTGAAAACAAAAATCGCACTTGATACCGTTTTTGGACAAAATCAGATTGAAAGAAAAAAAATAAATTTTTTTTTCAAAATTTAAAGTCTGGAAACTAATTTTTCAAAAACTTAGCAGTGCAACAATTTGATTCAGAAATAGAATTAAACGGTTTCCCACTAGTCATGATTGAAACTTAAAACGTTGATAGGCCAAGTCATAATCTCTCGGACTATCATACCGAATCACAATAATTTCCGAGTAAAGGTTTTTTTAGAAATTTGTTTCAAATCAGTTTTTTCCTCACCGCGTTTGGATTTAAACATTACTCGAAAGCCGTCATGATTTGAGTACTATGTTTATTCTGAGAGATCATGACTACTTTGTCTATCACCATATTTCAGTTTGAAGCATGACTCCTAGAACACCCTGTATATAGTTATTATACATTACCCAGCAGATATTGTATTAAAAAAGGGAGTTGATGCACAAACATGAATTGCATCATGCATATCAATCCTTTTCGTCGCACAAATGACCATGTCTGTCACACAAATGGTGGTACAATGTATACAAGTACATGTTCAAGCAATGCGTTAATAGGCATTTATCTGACCTCAAATACAGCATTTTCATACCATTCAAAAATTACCTTAGCGGAATGAAAGTAAACAGAATTTTGATGCAATAAAATGTCGGTTTCCGCTAATGGAACATGCTTAACCACGCATCCTGCATATGGTGAGCGGTTCTCATAGTATTCAACATCTCCACCATCTCCAAATTGGGTGGACACGCAGTTATTTTTATAATATTCCATGTGTATGAAACCACTTCGTTTGGCGATTATTCCGGCGTTATTTTGTGGACCTTTTTGTTTAGTATATATTATTTTAAATTTAACTTGTTTGAAGCTCAATATCGATACAGTTACTATCAAACTTGTTTTAGATAAACAAAGAAATGTATTTTTTTGTCTTCCTCTTCCAAGTCTTTTTTTTTTGTTTATCTTCACTATCTTCATTTTCGTCAACATTCGTCAAAAAAAAACGTTTAATTACTTTTGTAAATGTGCTATTTTAGAAAGGGCACAATTAATTTATAAAAAAATGAGTATACGTCCGAGTTAACTGCTTAGAGTATATAGGTATATAATATGGAGTGCTTGTTCCTATATCAAATACATTGTAACGCCAGAAGCACAGATAGGGGGCGCTAGTATCTACTTTCTTACAGTTTCGGGAAGCACCAGCGCGGACCTCTCAAACTTCAATCAAATTTTTTTTGTATTTTTTTGAAGAGGGATGGAAAATAAAAAAAATTAAATTAAATTTAATTAAATTCTGGAGAGGGATAACCACTAATTAGCGGGGATAACGCACTCTTATTCGAGGTCCGAAATTAGCTTCCCGAAATTAGCGCTCCCTATAAAAGCTTCACGTTTGAAATTGAACAAGCACTCCATGTTATATATGCTCTAAGGTGAACTGTAACACTGTAAAACCGATCTATAATTAGCTGCTTTTACAAAAAATAGAATACGGTAATTACTCTTCTTCAGGTGCAGATTTTTTAAACTAATTTATTGATACTATAGTTTTCGCGTTCCACATAAAAGGTTTGCCGTGAATTTTCGAGTTAATTTAAATTGAAGTAAATCTAAATACAGCGAAAAAGTTCAAATTAGAAGATAATTTGACTTTGGAGGGAGTTCAACTTAAAGGGAGTCAACTGTAGTCTAAATATAATGGGGCATATTCATAGTCGTCTGACAAGTTGTTTCTTTGTATCTTCTAAGCTAATCTGGAGTTTATGTTATTCATAGACAATTTGGACCCGGGTCCAAAAGATAAACTGGAGCTCAACTTTAAAAACGGCTGACTCTTTGACTAAAATGTTTTTTTCTATCTGTCAAAAAATGGATCGGATTTGAATGGATTGACAGGCAATAGTACTAAAGTTGTAGTAGAATTCTGTTTTTTACTAAACAGAGCTGCAAAATTCTCTATGAATAGCAGCTGTTTCTAACCTGTGTGTTAACTTTAGACTCGAGGCCAGTTGGACTCGGTTCTAAAATTTGACTATGAATATGCCCCAATGTAAATCTATACATAAAATTTCTGTGGGTTGTCAAAACACTTTTTTCATCTAAATGGTCATATTTTGGCAAAAAATTTCACACTTTTTGATGCCATGTCAACACAGATCGTGTTTGCTGCAAACAATGCCGTTTACAGCCAACAGGAAAATATGTTCCTTCGGGAACATATAAGTGTTGACGCCTAGGCTTCTTGGTGGATCAGATTTACATGATTGGTAAGTCAGTCGATATTTCCAATTTTTGTTTCGTGACATGGTGGGAATAGGAGGCTGACTAAAATATGGCTAAAGAAATGAACTACAACAACAAAATGAAGACCTTCTCTAGAAAAAACGTTCTTTGTACTGCTGTACTCATTAAACAAAGAATTTTTCAGCGTATTGTCGAATTTACACGAGGGATACCTGCGATTACATGAATTGTACGCAATTTACCTTGAAGCAGACATATCGTGACAAAAATTAAGCTCGGTAGACTCCGGGCAGGGCACCTAGCTCGCATGAGGGAAGAGGAACCGGCTGGGAAAGTCCTTTGTGGTTCATTATATGGTAAACGGCAGCGTGGTAGACCATGATTGTGCTGGAGAGATGGCGTAGACCAGGGCCCTATTTCATACACATTGACAGGTGACAATTTGTCACCTGACAATTTGTCAAGTGATAGTTCTACAATTGTCAATTTTCTGTCCCATAAATAATTTGACAAATTTGTAGAATTGTCGGAAAATTTGCGACAATTGTCAAGTTTCTGGATCATAAAAAAATTGTCATGACAATGAATTGTCAAGAATTTTCCGAGAATTGTCACGAATTTTCTGACATATTTGTCGTGACAATTCTTTTATGGGACAGGAAAAAATATGTAATTTACAAATTTGTCAATATGTCATTGACAATTGTGACAGGCAAATGAGCTTCGGTCAAGTTTAGATAGAGAAGTGACTAGTACCATTCAACATGTTAAATATTATTTTTTCGAGTGAAAGTGACGAAGATATTCAAGTGAAATACCGTATTGTACGCCCTTGAATTTTTAAAGAAAGAATTAACAATGATTTTATAGCATTAAGTGACTTTCAATTTAATGAAAAATTTATTGTTTTTAGGTGGTCCTTTTTTTCTATGTACCTTAATCTGTTGTGTTCTAACGTAACGACAAATTTGTCACAGTATGACAATTGTCAAGTTGTCACGACATATTGACAGGTGACAATTCTACAAATTTGTCGCAATTGTCTGACAATTGCTTGGATCATAAAAATAGACAAGTGACAAAAATTGTCATAGTATGGCAATGACAAATATGTCGTGACATTTTATGAAATAGGGCCCAGGAGGCCCGAAGCCTTGGAGTGCGCAACTGGATGTCGTTGGCTCGAGATCGTGATAGTTGGAGAGACTTGTTGAAGGAGGCCAGGACCGGACTCCGATGTCGATCCGCTGATGATATTGATGATTATTACCATTTATTTTAAGTCATGACAAAATAATAATAAAACCAATAATGAAATAAATTTTTAAAAAATCGGTCAGTGGCTCTCAGTGGAACAGAAAAAATATGGAACTCATATCATTGGAAAGAATTGTTCTATTTTGCACGAATTATTATTTTCCATCAGGAAAATATATAAATACATTTTAAACAAAACATTATTGTTGAATTGAAAATTATGTTGGCAAAAAAATTCTTTGAGTTTATCAACATTGATTAGTCTAGCATTTCTGTTTAAAACTAAATGAAAAAATCGTAAATAATACATTTGGTTGTTTTTCCTGTTTCGTTTTTCTTATTGCTATAACTGGCCCTTTACTTAAATTTTATGCTTAGACAAAACCATTTTGAAGTTGCAAATGCTTACATTTCATAACATTTATTGTAGACAATACCTACGTTTTTTGAACCAAATAATGATTTAAATTTGTTTCCTATGTATGTTTGTACCAAACCTACTTTCATAAATACCAAAAAAAAATAATTTATTATTTATTACCCGTATAGTCAGGTTTCAAAAACAACTGCGTGAAAAGTTAAAATTAAACTGAAAAATTGTATAAAAAATAGAATCACATTTTGAGCCACTGTACGTACAGTATATACATTCTACACCAACAACTGAACACGCAAAATAATATTGATCTCGTGGAAAAATAACATTCGTTCAATATACCGCAAACGAACAAAATCCCAAAATTAAATTATAGATAATAAATACACACGTGATATGAATGAAAATAATATAAAATACACATTTGTGTATTCGTATAATGTGACCCTATCCGCCATTGATTGACATAAAGCCTATTTTAGAATTTAGACCAAACCCTACATCAGGCTATTTTCCACGAGGATATTCAGTTTGGCGTGTGGCTAATGGCCTTAACGACTTTCAGTGGCTTCAAGCAGTGGCAGCAGCAGCAGCAACTGGACCCACACCGATACTATAGCAGCACTTGCATGGCACCAAATGCGAAAACATAATAACCGGGTCACATTAGTATCACATTAGCTGGATCCAAATGATGTCCAAACGCCCATTCATATTATCAGTTGTTATATCGTAGTATATATCTACAATATCGTAGAGTATATAGGGTAAGAAAATTGAAAACAAAAACCACCGAATATTGAGTGATGGTCAATGTATATCAAAGTAGGTGCATAATTGCAATGGTGGTGACAGCAAAGTGGCCTTAGCGCTACGTGCACCACTCGATGTGCTGTGGCCAAACTCAGATTGCAGTGGAAAATAAAAATTTGAGCTATTTCGGTTCGGTATCGGAACCATTGCCTTAATGAAACACTGAGCCGTAGACAAATTGCTGTGGTTTATGATGTTCTATTGCTGCGTGGCTATTCATGATGAAGTTGGATGTACCTATATGCAGAAATTGAAACTTTGATTATGCGTTTAATTTGTAGTGCAAATAAAATAAAAAGGCCCCTCAAATTATGTCTGAATGAAGATATAGGTAGTTTGAATAGTTTAATGATTTACCATGCATCACCTTATACCTTTGCATTTCGGCATCAATTAGTCGATTTCCAACATGCGTCTACGCCAACTGCATTCCTAGTGCAAATTTAGCAACAAATTTTAAATTTATCGTATAAGTGGTACATTTTTACCTTCAACGTTTCAACTTAATCATTAAGGCCAAGTATTGGTTTCGAGTAAATTAAACATTGTTTGTCCTACTGAACGACTGATAAGAAGTGTGAAAATCAAAAATGGTGGGAGCTCTTGGCTGTGCAATACTATGTTTCCCTAATGAAAGCCAGATGCTTCTGGAGCTCTTTTTAGGGTACCTATAAATGGCACCAGGAGGTCAGTAAAAACAATATACAAAAAACTTACTTATGTACTTTTAAAATTGAAAATTTTGATTGCCAATTGGCACAGAGGCAGATTGCTCACCTAATAATCGGAAGGCCCAGATTTGATGCTTAATGAAAATTTCTAAGTATGTTTTTTTATTCGAATTTAAAAAAAATCGAAATTTAAAAAAAAATCACTCGAAAAATTTGCAAATTTGCAAAATTTTTAAAAATATTTACGAAACATGGCACATATAAGTACATTTTTTTTACTTTTTCTGAAAATTTTAAATGGGGTTATTTACATCACTCTTCTTATTATTCATTTTCAGAAAAAAAAGATTAAATACGTGTTTTAAAAAAAACCACATGAGTCGCGATCTTTCGAAAGAAACTGTAGAGGCACACTATCACCTCAACTTTGTGAAAATTGGAAGTGGCATGAAGTAAACGCGCTTCGCAAATAATCATATTACCTGTGCCAAATCTAAACGTTTGGTCATTAAAGAAGTTAAAAGAAAAAATATGAGTTTTTAAAAAATAGCAAATGTTTCTTAAGTTGTTTGCTTTCTCCTGGATCTATGTCGCAGCTTATGATTTAAAAAAATGATAAAAAATAGTGTGGCATATCACAACCTTCATTAAAAGAATGAAAAATGGCTTTTCTTAATTCGCGAACATCCAAAAAAGGCTTTCACGTGTCTTTGGTCGTTGATCTGTAAGATATTTCGTCTTTTTGCATGCTCGTATGAACATTCTGTACGTACCTAAATCAAAGCTTGACTCTAAACCGGTGTTAACGAATTGAAAAACTCCAGGAACGTTTGAAAGAAATACTGTAGTTCAGTATGAAGTTAGAAAAACACGTTAACTTAATTGTGTGGTTCAATTAAATATGACCAATGTTTTTTTAAATCAAAATTAAAACTAACCTTCCCTGTTTTTTTTTGAAACGATTTTGTCTATAATGATACTTGGCATCACAAAAGATTTGCATTAAAACAAAATATTTATGTTAATTTTATTACAAAAAAACCGTTATTTATGGTACCTACCTGTATTTTTGATTTTCGATTTTATTGAAATGGGGTACCTACTTTGTTGGTTTAATAATATTTTTTGAATTAAAAAATTACATTAATTAATTAAAAAAAATATATAAATTCAATATCAAACCTTTTTTCGTTTCATTTTCAGTTTTATTCTTGTCTGAAATTTAAGATACGAAAAAGAAGGTGAGGCCAAATAATGCTACAACCTACCTTTTTGGTGTTGTAACATGGTGAAAGAACGATTGTAACAATGGGCATATTCATAGTCAAACTTAAGACCCGAGTTAACATACAGGTTAGAAACATCTACTATTCATAAAGAACTGCGAATTTCTCTGTTTAGTAAAACACGGAATTCTACTACAATTATAGTACTATTGCATGTCAATCCATTCAAATCCGATCCATTTTTTAAAGATAGAAAAAAAAACAACTTAGTCAAAGAGTCAGCCGTTTTTAAAGTTTGAGCTCCAGTTTATCTTTTGGACCCCGGTCTAAATTGTCTCCAAGGTAGCTTAGAAGAGAAAAAAAAAACAACTTGTCAGACGACTATGAATATGCCACAATATATTAATATGAAATGAGAATGCAAATAAAACTTAGAAATGGCTGATAAATAATGCTCCCGATTGCGCGAAATGCTTTTAAATATATAATATAATATAATACAATACAATTTAAATGATTAGAATTTGCAGATAAAAGATTATGATGAAAATAAGGAAGAGAGTCGGAGACAAAACGGAGCCCTGGGGCACATCAGAGATTATTTTATGGTTATAGGTTAGGTTAGGTTAAAGTGGCTGTTGGTTTGTAAATCCAACACACTTAGACCAAAATTTGGTCCGTTGTGGTACTACATGGATTAGTTGATCAACCTCCCTCGTTGAACCAGTTAGAGCTTCGAATGAAGCCTAGGAGACAAGTGATGTCTGAGTTTACAAGATACAAGGCGGAGTTTTCGTCTTTGTGATAGGGCGGGGCAGGTGCAAAGAAGATGAGAGACTGTCTCTTCTTCCTCTACGTCCCTGCAACTCCTGCAAAAATCATTTGCAGGAGTTCCAGTTATTTTATGGAAATCAGACAACTTTTATTGGGTCCGAAAGGTAATTTCTAATCCAACGAAGAAGATATTAATCGATTCCAAATGCACGCATTTTAAGAGAACTTGATGCCAAACTCTATCAAATGCTTTTGAAATATGAAGTGCAATAATCTTACTTTCTCCAAAACGATGTATCTAAATATTTGTTCCCACTGTTCGGTGAGATAAACCATCAGATCACCGGTGGACCTATTGCTACGAAAGCCGTACTGCCGGTCATTAAGAAACTTTCGTTGTTCGAGATATTTCTTGAGCTGATGACTAATCAGTGTTTTCATGACCTTGGAAAGAATGGACGTAAGAGCAATTGGACGATAGTTAGAAGGTGAAGATGATTCGCCTTTTTAAGGGACGGGCTGGACAAATTCAGTTTTCCATCCACACGGGAAGAGACCAATAGAATAGGAGAGACGGAAAAGCTTCTGTGGCAGCGCGGAAGAACACCTCTTCAAAACAATGAGATCCTATCTGGACCAGCGGATTTGTGTATTTTGATAACCTTGAGGACTCTGGCAACTGTACGGCTACGAAAATATATACATCCCATGTTCTCAAGTACAGGACGAGTAATACTACTATGTGGAAGAATTGAATTTGCAGCGAACTGTGCTGCAACCAAATTGGCTTTGCCTTGTGAACTTACTACAAGATTATCATTGAAAACGAGCGTTGGAACCGTTGAAGTAGTACAATTACGCACAGCTTTTGCAAATGACCAAACATTTTTACTGCCTTTGGGACATTGTAGTATTTTTTGGCCTTATCTATTGGTCATAAAAAAAATTGGTTCGTCGTATATAGGCGTTGCAGGTCCTTCTAGCTTGTTTGAACTTGTTCCGGTTTTCCCCAGTGGGGTTGGCTTTGTAACATCGGAAACTTATTTCTCTCAACCTGATCACTTCTTTCCAGTCGCATCGAACCATGAATTCTCTTTCAAATTGATGCTTTTGGTCCTGTTCAGAACAAAAGTTCTCATTTGCCATACGGTTCTCTTGGGGGTATTTTTCTTACAGACAAAGTAAATTTTTTTTAGAGTGTATTAAGGCACCACCATGGTGACGTAAGCCGTAAGTTTCTTAAAAACTTTGCGAATCAAATGAATGATTGAAAAGTGTTAATATCGTTTATAACAAAAAAAATACAAAATCTAATAAATTAATTTTTAAGTTATCCCCAAAATTTTTAAAAACTTCGCAAATTAGTTTTTTTCTTTGAAATTCCTGTTTTTTCAAAATCCTATCCTATCCTAGACTATATTTTGTTCTTTAACATTTTATCGATAGAAAAAGGCCAAGAGTAAACAAAAAGTTATGTGTAAATTAGTTGATTAAGCAAAAATGCATAATTTCGTTGCCTAAATGAAAAGTCGCCGTCCGATAATGGAAATAGATCAAGAAATAATTGATAGTTGTTGTAAAGAAATTATTTCATGAGCATAACCCTTTTTGCATTTAAAAAAAAACACACACAAACATATTTATGCCAGTAAGACCTAGGGTCTTATAAATTGGGCATTGTTAGAAATAATAGAAGGATAGGACAGATTTTTGTTGGCCCAGTGGATTGAGAAATTAGGTTTTGATTATCTCATTAAATACCAGGAGTGGCTTTCAGTTGGGGGAATATACATAAGTAGAATAAATTGATGCCTAGACTGGGGATCGAACCCACACATCCAGGGTAGCAGTCAAGCATTACCTCCACTGCACCGGGGCCACCCCCTTTGATAAAATGTTCCGTTGATTAAATGCATTTTATTTCAACAACTAATATAATTTTGATATGTAAGTTTTTTAAATAGGTAATGTAATTTTACTAATTGTCTTATTAATTCTATTGCGATAACACCCTGTTTTGATGGGTCGATATATACAACTTCAAATATTGTCCTTCCTGTCTTCTATAAAATGGCAACACTTTATAAAATCCAATTGAAAGAAAAACAAAACAAAAACAATGAAGAAAGTAGGGACGCAACGCGCTGCGGCGCCACGAGGCGCGGCAAAACAATATAAATAATTCCAATTGCTTTTAAGCACAAGAAACAAAAAAAAATAAAGGTTCCTTGCAATATCTCTATTTATTGTATACTATAGAATATAGATAACCCATGCCGTATGTAGGTATGGTAAGGCTCCTTGTACTTGCTGTTGGCAAAGATAGATGACAGCGCGAAAGTCGTCTTTTTCATTGTTAGGTTTCCCTCTGTACATGTTTCTCCTCTCCTCTTCTCTTTTATGGATATGAAACTCCTTTTGTTTTTTGTTGCTGTTCGTCACCCGCTGTTCTAGGCTTTCGAGAAGAAAATTGAAATTGAGGCCGACTAGATGTCATCACCCTATCAAGTTCTCCCTCATCCAAAACCCTCCTATATCTCCTCTCCACTGTACGATTCTCAAATTGAAGTGGGTCTGGATAAATGAAAATTGGGACACTTTGATCCTTCCATTTTGTTTTTTTGTATTCTTATATTTCAAAAACCAGACCATTGTAAGTGTATGAACTTGAGCGTGTGTCTGTATGTTGACTATGGCATTGCCACCCTTCATCAGAGATTTCTATCAGCCAGCAGCAGAACGCGGTGGCATCTAAAAGGACACCCTAAAAATACTCGGAAATCCTCTGCCTTAATATGTACTGAGATTTAGATCAGCGTAATTTTCGTGCCTATTTGGAAAGGGGATATTATCTTTGACTGTGTACTTTTCTGTACATACAGACATTGGTAAAGCCGAGAATATTTATATAGACGGTCTTGAGGTTCCCTTTTTATAACAACTACCTACTACTACAAATGTGGCACATCATTGGCTTCGTTTGCTTAGATAGTGCAAAAAAAAGGAAAATAAAACGAAGACCAATTCTATCCTTATGCTCAATTTCTACCGCTATGCTGCCTAATGTATCTACATTCGAGGAGGAGGTACAAACGATTTTAAGTTTAGCTTTATTGCTGTCATTAATCACTTTGGCGGAAGGCTTTTAAGAGCATTTCTATTACATTTTTTTTTTTTTTTTTTATGCCCTGTGTGTTTCATTCCTTTCCTGGCTTCTAATGCTTTTTACCAGAAATGCATTTTTAACCTTCTATATAGAGGACTCATTGCCAACAAGAAAGCGAGTTCTGTTCTTCAATTGAACCAAATGAAATTGGCCGCTAAGTGGTTTGTTTTAAGATGTCTACTGAGGCGCTTTGACTACTTTTTTTACTAACCAAGGAAAGGAGTGAATTAGTGCCGCACTTACATGAGTGGGATTTTTGTAACAATGAAAGCCAGAGGAACTCTATTAATGCATGGTTTCTTCTTTTTAAGTTTCCTTTTGCTATAAAGGGAGAAGGAGAAAAAATAATGCAGACGATTATATTCCTAATAAATTAAATTTTAAACATACTTTGGAATTTTATTTTTATGAAGATAAAAGGGTATTATTTATAGAAATAAAAAAAAGGTACGTAGAGGAGTTTCCCACTCAGGAAAATAGCAAAGAAAATATAAACAACTTAAACTTTTAAATTGAATAGCTTATTTACATTTATATCGCGTTAATGATTTCTAGTACTTTCGTTGAAAAATTTATTGAAGGAAAATAATAAATTTGAATAATCTTTTTTAATTGAGACTTAAAAAATCAGTAAAATTTAAATTTTTGGTCATATCCGATACATATTCGACTTTAGAATATTACCTATTTCGACGAACAGCCTAGGACTAATATCATTTCAACATATTAAATTTAGAATATTCAAAACAAAATTGGAACGAAAACTTCAAAATATATAACAAATACAAAAACCATTAAAATTTCTCAAACAAAACAATTAAAATGTCCAAAGATGGACAAAAACAGTTACAAAATGGACCCTAGATGATGAGAAGATACCAAGATGATGACCGTTCCTCATTTGCAAGGCATGAACTGTCCATTAAAGAATATAACATATTTTCAGTTCATACATATGTACAACTGTATATTGTTCCAAATGTCACATGGAAGCCAGAAATTTACTTTTTCCTTACCAAAAAAAAAATTAAGAAAATTTCAAACTAAATATTGATTTTTTTTAAGTTTTTCAGAACTTTTCCATCTATCAACTTGAAAGTCATTTTCAGTTCAATTTGACCTTTGATGTCTTATAAGACTATAAGATCGGGAACAAACTATTTTTTGATTAATAATCGATTTTTTTTTTAATGTCAATTTCCCTTTTAATCTGTCAAAAAGCTAATTTTGACAACTATAGCGTTTCATTAGGCAGAAATAATTGATTATTTTTTGATTATAATCAAAAAAGTAAGTTTTTCGAGAGATTTACCCCTCCATGCACTAACACTAAAATAATTTGTATCTGTCAGTTTGATTAAAGTGGTTTGTGATTTGTTTATTCCAATTTTTTGAAATGATGAGGTTTCTTTTTCACAAGGAAAAAAAACACTGTGTAAAATTTCGTCAGGGATGTAATAAATAATTACTCTGAAAAGTCTAAATTTACTTGTTTATTTATTTTTATTATGCTTTAAATTGTGGTTAAACACTTTTCAAATAAAAACAAATTTGAATGCAAATTTGACAGCTACACCGACAAAAAATAAAACCAACACAATGACAAAAAAAAATCAATTTATAACTGTGTTCCATTCGCCATGAAAAAAAATCAATTTTTATTAAGAAATCTTTATTTACCAATGAAAAACCCCATAACAGTTCTTGCTTTGACAGAGGGAAAACATATTATATTTTCACGTTAGTACTACACTGCATTCGAAATTTCACCCGGATGCGATAAATTGCCTTTTTTTTCGACAAAATAAATAAAAAAAAAGTAAATAATATAAAAGTATAAAAGTTGAAATAAATCGATTTTTCTTTTTAATTTTGTGCTCAAATAAAATTCAACCGCTCTTTTCTTGACAGATGGGGAACAAAATATATTTTGACGTATAATTAATAGTAATTAATTTCAAATGTCCGCAAATCCCAAAATTGCCTTTTCGATAGTAGCGTAAAAATCTTCAGTCTTGAAATAGATAGAGTTGCAGAGGGAAGTGCAGTCAATGAAACCACAAAGGAGTTGATGAATAAAAAGAACATGTCTGAAATTTCTCTACGATCTTCCAACGTGTTCAAGTTCATAAGTTTCAGGTGGTCAACATAGTGAGGAATAATTAGAGGATTGTTCCAAGGCAAACCATGAAGAGCAAAGCGAAGGAAACGACGTTGAATGCTTTCGATTTTTGAAATGTGAATACCTTGGAAAGGGCACCA
Organism: Syrphus vitripennis; assembly: GCA_958431115.1. Classification (NCBI taxonomy): domain Eukaryota; kingdom Metazoa; phylum Arthropoda; class Insecta; order Diptera; family Syrphidae; genus Syrphus; species Syrphus vitripennis. The sequence continues at coordinate 52,309,249 of OY288108.1, forward strand.
GACTTGAGAAGCGTATTCTTGGGCGAACAAAGGTTACGTAAAGAGACCTTGTCACATACGGGTTGAAAAATTCTTTGGACCATCGTTTAACGAAGCCAAGTGCAGAATTGGCTTTGAGAATAATATCGTCAATGTGGGTGACGAAATTGAGCTCTTGGTCACATAAAATGCTGAGAAATGGCACTTGGCAACGTTAGGTTCCAAGCAGTTTTTTAGACACCAAGCTGAAAAACATTTGGCATCATCAGCGTAAAGTGAGATATAGGATTGTTTGATGACCCTATCGATATCGTTGACTATGAGAATGAACATAAGAGGCCCAAGGTAGCTGCCTTGGGGAACACCTGAGGTAGGTTAGAAGCGTATGACGTGTCAGATCTGAAACGAACGCTATAAGGTCTGTTTTCAAGGTAAGAGGAAATCCATTTTATCAAAAAGAGTTCGGAAGGATAATTTAAAAATTATAAGTCCATGGGAGATTTCGTCAAATGCCTTACTGAAATCTGTAGAAATAACATCGACTTCTACTACACTAAAAAGTAAGTTGCTATCTACAATTTATAATTTTATTAATTATCTAATGTATTGTATTGCCCTGCTTCCGTACACTACGGCTTTAAGTCGGGATTGAGAAAACATAGCTAAATGTCTCAACCTCTCATTTAAAGCCCCTCACTTTGGGACGAATCGTTTTAAGTTTTTTTTAATGATATAAGTTGTTTTCTGTTATTTTGTAGCTTAATACAAACAGCTACTATTTGTGTTATCACAGTTTTAGTAAGTAAAATTTCCTGAAAAAAAAAACCTTAAAGAGTTAACTTGCACTTATTCAAGTAATTTTCTTATGAAACCCATCACAAAAACACACAAATTTAGTTATGAAGGTACGAGTCTATTAGGGTGTGTCATAACAAATAATCCTTTTTCAATCACCCAATAGAGCCAGTTATTTCGAAAAGACATCCGTCAAACTTTGAGGCTTTAATATTATTACACCCTGTGTACATAATGGATATACAACCTAAACTTTTTCTCAACCGCACATTTCTTATACTTAATGGAAGAACAGACGATCTGGAGCAAGTTGGCGTAGACCAAGCCGCCCGAAGTCTTGGAGTGCGCAACTGGACGGTGTTGGCTCGAGACCGGAAAATGTGGAGAGACTTCTTGAAAGAAGCCAGGGCCGGACCCCGGTTGTCGTCAGCACATGAAATAATCAAAAGCTTTGATCAGGCAAGGCTTGGTATTATATTTAAAGATTCTCTAAGCTTACAGAAATTTTTGGAATGAAAAAAAAAAAAAAAATAATAATAAACACCCTAATATTCATACAACTCAAATTCGGATGTGTCATGATAGAAAATCATTTGGGTTATAAGAAATTCAATTTAAACTTTGCCCGTTTTCCCTTATGAAATATGATTGAACAAGAAAAACTGATTGGAAGGCCTATAAATATTTACTATATCCTATATGTTTATATGTATAGAAGTATATAAAGTAAACTATAAGTATGTTTTGCTGAAAATTACTAGGATACAACAAAATGCGTGCTCAAACTTCTAACTCAGCTCCATTTTTATCATGTTCTTTAGATATGATTAAAAAGTAACTTTTATTGGTGTTGTTATGTGTTTATATGTCCTTTTTGGACGCCTCACCCTGGCCGGTAGAGAAAAAAAAAATATACATCGAGACATGGGCTTTTATGCATTGCCTGGCCGCTGGACGATAAGCCATAAAAGCTCAATATTAATAATGAACCGAAATCGTTCTTTATGGTCCTTGGTTTTGAAAACGGAAGCTCGTTCGGTGTCTGCCGACCGATGGACTTATGTAGGTAGATACGACCCTTTTGCCCATGTCGAGGTCTACTACAAGATTCAGATGAATATCATGTTGTGCCACATAGTGTTATTATAGCGTGTCGACCCAGCCCGGTCCAAAAAAATACACACACAGTTACGGTACGTCGTCGTCGTCGTCGTAGTCGTCGTAGTCGTCGTAGTCGTCGTTGTAATGATGGAAGAGTTCCAAAAGAAAAGTTACATGTAACATAGTTTTTTGGTCATTTAACAGGAGCGAGGAGTGTTTTTTATTACACATGGATACCGTGTCAGGAGTAGGTATCTGGGGACAACCACAAAGAGCCAGCGGATGAACTTCCATTACATTGCCAAATCAATAGTAATTTTCGCAATTTATTCTTCCTTTGGAAACAAACCAGACCATCGCCATCACATATCGGACTGACTTGGCTATATATGGGCTGCTGTGGAGTATGGAGAGTTGGGTACACAGGAGAACAACTATTGCCTCAACTTTGTGCGTTTGTCGTCGTCGTCGTAGTCGTCTTTGTCGTCCGCTTTTCCTCACTTCTTATACAGCATCAGCATCGACCGGTTTCTTTGGCAAACATTATTTAATTTACGATCGGAAACGGATTACCACAGAGATTTTCCAGATTCAGATTTATTGCTGAGCTTTACTTTTAATTTGGTTTTGATTTCGGTCCACGACAGTGGTGCGGTGCGGTGCGGTGCGGTGATGGTGGTTTTGGCCTGAGCCTCTGGTTCTCTCTATAAGTTTTATTATATAAACTTCCAAAAACCGAAAATAATATGTGACCAAATAGTGATTTTATAGATACCGGATGTGGAGTTAAGGTCATTGCGGGAGGGATCTGATCTAAAATAATGTTTATGAGACACAATCGTTTGACGGTATAGCTAGGCTGTGGATAGTGGTGCGGTCTTTGTGGCCAATGGGACGTTCATAGACTTATATCTGCGGAGGAGGGGATTTTTTTTTTTGCTGCTTTTATTCGGATTAGTTAGATGATAGTCGGGGCTGAAATTTTATTGGCAATAAAATTTAAGCCTAACAAGTGTGTGAGCAGTGGTTATTTGTCATTAAAATTTTGTCAAGGAAGAAAGTTTTGCTTTGTGTAATTTTTATGGGAGGGCGACTTGGTATATGGTGATAAATTATTCAAGAAAATGTTTATTTAAAAATAAAAATTGAAGTTGTAATTAATTTTGATAAATTAAAATGTTTATATCTTATACAAAATTCAGTTCATAAAAATTAAATACACCAATGGGTCGCACGTACTTGATGCAATGAAAGAGCATACACTTTTACGATAGTGCCAACGAACTTTAATTGGTCACTATACTTCCTCGATAGTGACATTAGTCTACGGCGTCACTTTCGAGGAAGGATAATGAACAATTAAAAAGCAGATATGATAGCAAATTGAAATCTTTATGGAATGAGAAATATCTTCCCTAACAGGTTAAAATCAATCAAATCAAAATAGAATTTATGGTTTATGGATTCAATGGTGGGACGAAGATCTGACCATTAAATTCTGATCTCGCCAGAATTGTCCAAAAGGGTTAGAAGGACCGTCTAGAAAACTTCTAAAATTCAGTGCTGTCTTCTATCCTTAAAGCGAACCCCAACCAATATTCCGTTGTCATTGAGAAGCACTTGCATCGAAAAAAAAAAACAAATAACCTTTCAGAAATCGGTATGTAAGTCACAGATGCTAGGCCTTTTGTGAAATGATTACATATTTGACGTTACTAAAAATGCTGATTTTCTTCGACGATGCAAGAAATTTTATTTTTCTTCCCTTCTGATCTGATTCCTCCAAAACTTGAGTATAATTCTCACATGGAAGCATGCTCTAATAACCTACTTGAATCATTGGATAGAATTCAGAAAAGAGCTTTAAAAATGATAGGTGATATCGATAACACCTCTGGAAAACCGTAGTAGTGTTTCATGTCTCTCTCTATTTTATGGCAATTTTTTAAATAGTGTTCAAATGAAATAGCCAGTTTCGTTCCTCCCATTGAACAATAGGAATGCACAACAGTTTACAACTGAACCCAACTTCTGACGTACTGTTAAATACAGAGATTCCTTCGTTAGCCGCATAACAAGAATGTGTAATGGTTTATCTGGCTCTATATCCCCCCTTCCGTCATGTCAGTATTCAATGTGCACTGGTATCCCCTCTTCAATCCCTTATTTATCCCAAACGCTTGAAGCTTGCCCTGTGCAATCATATTTTTTTTTTTTGATAGAATTTTGTTGACAATTTCGTTCAGGTTTCGGACTAACATTTCCACTCTGTAGTTCAATGGGATTTTGTTGGCGATTTTTGTTTTAACTTGCAGCAAAAGTAATACGTATTTTAAAATTTATATAAAGTTTCTTAGATCAGAAATTGATAATCGGTTCAAATTCAAAATTAATCTCAATAATTTTCAGTCGAGTCAATGTCAATTTATTGTTAACCGCCCCCCCACTCTACTACAAACAGACAAATGTATGCTTAATATTGTCGACAAAAATTCAAGCTAGCTGGATCTAGCTGCACCTTAATAATGGTGAGAGATTCTTCATGATTATTCTATTTGACTTTGATGATACAAAATGAAACTTGTTGTTCTTCCTTGTTTTTCATCTTTTTGATTGCTTGCTATGCTCCTTTTATGATGTTCATCATTTGTATACAAACACGCATTTATTGATTGCACACAACGAGCATTCTCCTCATCCATCACGTCGTCGTTTGGTTGTCTCATAATTGCTCCAAACAGACTTTATAGCTTTTTGCATTATTTTTTTTTTTGTTTTTCGTTTTTGAAGAGCCCTCGCAAGGAGCATCCATTCAGGACTTTGTCATTCCCATGCCAATCATGTTTCGCCGATAAACAACAATCGTAGCGATACTCGCTCCGTTTCTTTGTTTGTGTATAATTTGCAAACATTTTTTCTTCAATGGCACTGTAAACACTGAGAAAACGTGGCTTCTTCATTCCAGTCGCCAGCATAGCCATCGGCTTGACAAGCGTTTCTGCCTTTTTTTTTGTGGAGCCAACGATTGTGATGCGGCAGTGTCGGGTCCGGCTTTGGTATAAAGAAGACGACAATTGCCATCGGGAATGACACAAAAGAAGAAAAAAAAAAAATTCACATACTCGACAGGACAGCATCAGATGAATTAAGTTGAACAAGTTAGTGCTTTCATGATTGGGCCTTGTTTCAGAATTGCAGCATTCGAAGTTTTATTTGGAAGAAAGAGATAAATAAATAAGCTTTTTTTTTAACAACAGCTTCCTTTGTGCGGGGTACTGATATCCATTTTCGAATTCAAGTAAAACCGTGCATTTAACATATTGAAAAACATGCTTTTAGCCATTTAACAGTGGTGTCTCAAGGAATGGGCCTGGTGAGTATGGGCCTTATGGATAGAAGCGTTAATGTAACAAACCAAAAAAAAAAATAATAACAACTTTAATAATTAGACTGGTCACACCAAACTAAGGACAGAAAGCAAAGGAAAATTAAAAAACAAGAAAAGTGCGTATACACCAAAGTGTACCTTTATTTTATCTTCATAGTTTGAGATTTGAGTGTACAGATCTTAGAATTATCATTTATTGCCACATATACTTTTGTTAAAATTTAAATTAAAAATAAAATGTTTAATGTAACGTAAAATTATAAAAAAAATAGAAAGCCAAACGAAACATCGCTGTCAGTATAAATCCAAATATCCTCCCCAGCTTTCTTCCCTTACTTAGGTGGGAAGTGCATTTTTGCAAATCCAAACTAGTGCAGTTTTTTTTTTAATTTTTTAAAAAATTTGATTTAGAAATTTTCTTATATCTCCAAAAATAGATATATGTACTAAATTGCTGAAAGCATTAAATATTGAAAAAAGAATTTAACTTAGCAAAGTAAAATTTTGAAAAAAAAAAAAAACATTTAATGGTTCCTTCACTTTTTTTTTAAAACACCTTACACTCAAAAATTTATTTTTGATTTAAAAAAAACACTATAGCTCCACATTCTAGACATTGCCGTTTTTTTAACACTTTCAGTCATTCACTAGTTTGTGACTTTTAGATCAATTAAAATTATTGCACTTGATATTTCAAATGAGCATTTGATAAAGTTTGTCATACTGCTCTTTATTAGTAGTATTAGACGGATTCAAGTCTGAAACCCACAACATAAATGCTGGTGTGCCACAGGGTTCTGTTTTGTCTCCGACCCTCTTTCTCATTTTCATTAATGATCTCCTGTCTGCAACCATTAAATTGTTTCGCTGACGATAGTACCCTTAGCTCTTCATATATGTTTCCAGATTTACATCCCAGCTCTTCGGACGTGGAACTGAAACGGCTAAATATGATAAGTATGTACATTAAATTCTGACTTAGACAGCATTGTACAAAGGGGATTAAAAAATCGAAAACTCAATGCTGCCTTCTGTCATTAAAGCGAGACGATTCAACCGTAATACTCGCGCTTCCAGGAATGCTCATCAGTACTCAGTACTCTTGAACCCATCTTTGGTCGTACTGTCAAGTGCAGGGATTCGTTCTTTAGCCATACTACGCGAATGAGGTTTTTTCAAAACAAAAACTACAAACAAACAAAATACAGAAAAATATAAACTTCAAGACTTCACAATCTTACTTGCGAATTTTGATAATATAATTTCAATAGCATTTTAGTATATATAATTTTTTATAAGTTTATACAAAATGACAGAAAAATCTAAAAACTCCCAATTTGATTGACACCCAAAATTTATTTTTTAGATAATTTTTTATATTATTCTAATAAATCGCGGGGATAATTTTAAAATATTTAAGTATGTTTATGTTTAAACTTCTAACTAGGGAACGAAATTGGTGAATGAAAAGATATTTATATTAAGTTGGTCAACTTAAGCGGTTGTTGTAATCGTTGAAAAACGGCCTAAAAACGGCCTTTTAAACGACCTTCTAATCACTTTCAGAGCAAAATGAGTCAAGAATTTCACTAAGAGTAAATTTATGTTGATTTCATCAAATGAATTCATAAACAAATTGAAATAGAATGAACTAATGATCTGAACTAAGATCACCATTTAGTTGAACTTAACTAGTTCATTGAGTAGTTCGTAGTAGTTCGTTGTAAATAAATATTTACAATTAAATTTCTGAAAGGGCCTTCATATCCCTATGTGCCCAAGGCCCCAAATTGTCTGAAAACGTCTCTGTCAATTGGCACACGTCCATCGTATGACGTAGGAGATTTAAATTTATTTTCAATTAAAGTTCTGCATGAGATAATTGCTTATTGTTATTTAATATTACAAGGATATTAAATGCGTGTTTCCATTGTGACAATGATACTTGAAATTATATGGAATGCATATGTTTTTTTTAATAAATTATTATTACTCATAACATGGTAGTTTATTTTTAGTTTAAGTTATGTAGGTACGCAAGGAAAAGGAAACATTATGAAAAATTATACAAAATTTCATTTTTAAATTTTTATTTGTGTGACAAGTTAATGAGAGTCAATGAGAGTCATACATATGTAGAAGCAAAAATATGAAAATAATAATTGAAAAAAAAACTTGATTTAAAGGCAATTAATTTTTTTTAAACTAATATTATTTTTATTTTAATTGAGGTTAAAAGAATATTGGAACTCGTCAAATTATTTTTCTCTCCGTCATATTGATTCAATGAACGTAAAAACGTCAAATAAAAAGTTTTTGATTGTTCGTAAGAAAAACAAGTTTTTAAATTAAATTTTGAAGCTTTAAAGTATAAAAGAAATTGATAGTCTTCTTTGTTTTTTATTTAATTGTTTAGACCAGTTTTTTTGTGTTACACGCTTTGCTTCTACGTGCCAAGAAGTAAACCCAATTTTTTGTTTCAAATTATAAAAAATTCCCAAATTTTTTTCTGCTACAAAAAAAAAATGTTTCTAGAAAAATGGCAGCACTAAAAACATTTTCAACATTAAGTGCTAGTCTACATCTATCTTCACATATTGTATGACCTTAAGTTATACGTAAAAATCCTAGGAGAGAAGATAGAATTCCACCTAAAAAAATGTTTGATTTTTATTTTACACGCAAAATAGTAAAATTATTTCAAAATTTGATATTTCAGACATTTACTTGGCTTGTCAGTTTATTTGCTTAGCTTCATTTTTCCATTTCATAGAAAACTATTCGTTTTATACAAAGGCATCCCAAAAGTTATATCGATAAATAATATTTTGAAAAATATTTTTTTAACTTTGAAAATATATAGTAGCATAGCAATTTTTTGAAAAATTTAATATTTTCGTTTTCTTTTACTTTTTTTTCAAACACTATCTTAAATAATTTAAAAAAATAATTAAAATACATAAATGTAATAAAACCGTTCAAGCAAATCTTTAATTTTTCGAAAAAAATTTCCTAAAAAATTTCTTTAAAAATTTGGCTCAGTATCGAATTAACCAATTTTATTTATTTCATTTCAAAAAAAATTACATATTTTTTGTTTTCGATTTTCTTACAGGAAAACCGCTCGATCAAAAATATTTTGAAAGGGGTCTAAAAAATACTTAAAATGTTACACATCAATATTATCACAAAAATGTTTTATTTTTTGAATTTTGAAAAAAAAACTCAATATGCGTTTTGAAAACGGGTGGCCTCTTTTTCGATTTTTATTTTTAACATTTTTATTTATTTTTTAATATTTTTACCTGAAAATATTTAAAAAGTTAAAAAAAAAAATCTCATTGGTTTTGTATTTTTTTTAAATTTTCTAATAATTTCTATGTCCCGATTCAGTTCAGTTTCAATCGTGCTTCAAAACATTTTCCCAAATTTCTCAGCGTGTTTAACTTTGCTTCATCAATTATTATTATTCGTTAATTACTGCCTGCCTTTTCAAAATTTCGAAATAAACCATTTTTATCTTGAGCCGATATATTCGAAAACGAATATCTTTATATTCTTCTAAAATGAACAAATAGCAATTATCCTTTAGGTATATTTAGGTACTTCAGTGTCTATATAGATAGATAGATATGAATTCAAAATAGGCAGGTACTTTATAATGTAGATATAGGTAGGTACTGAATGGGATTACTTGATTTTCAACATCGATCTATCTTCCTTGCCCTCTTCTAAAAATCCCCAATCCCCATACTATTGTTTACTTCAAATCACCAAAATCTCAAGCCATACTACGACTACAACATGTCGGATGTCAGAAGATATTTCCTTACACGTAGTAGGAATGCGGCAAACAATACTAAAGTACATTACTCGAATAATGTATACCTACATCTATATCCTGAGGCTGCGAGAGTTTCTGCCTCAGAGGTGTATCTATACATATATATAGTTAATTCAGAGTAAAGGTGTCTATTTTTCGCTCTTCTCCTTTTCCTTAAGCCAATTATTATCTGTTTTACATATTAAATCGATTGAATTCCCTTGCAAAAGGTAAGCAACAGCAGAAAGGATGTGTTGCTTCGCCTTGTCCTCAATTCGAGTACTTATAGCATCTATAGAAATTCTACTGCTACATACCCTACACTACACACTCTCACACGCACAACTTATTGAATTATAAGCGATATCCTGTTTACGAATACATAAAACAATTATTATTTATTGTTATAGTTTTCGAACTTAATTTACATTTGCTTTATACAATTTGAATGATAAATAAAACTGAAAGATGTACGGTACGTGTACTTTACACTTGAGCATAAGCATGCCACTTCTACGTGTAGATTTTCAAAAATGGCAATGCAGTAGACTCTGTCTTCTTTTTCAAGTTTTATGTTTTATTTTATGTACCTATGTACATTGTACATATATGTATTCAGGTAAAAGGAATTGTTTTTGAGACAAAGAGAAATGAAAGACTTTTTAATTGATTTAGTATACAAACGATGCCCTTTTGATTTTCTTCAAAGTTAAAGAATACCAAAGGGTCGCATGCAATTACTTGTCTTGATATTTTGGAACTTTTTTTTTCGTTTGGACTTGACCAATAACCTGTACGTTTCTACTACTTAGGAAAAAGTATTGGCTTCAAAAATATAACGGCGTAACGAGGGGAGGGGTGTGGGGGGTTTGTCGACTAATTTAAGACTCGGTAAATCCACAAAGTTCATTTGAAAACTTAAGAGCATTTTTGCTGAAGTTGAATCTAAATCTTTCAAAATACATAAAATGTAGCAATAGTTAAAACAAAAAAATTATCATGCTTAAAAGATGCTAAAAATACCTTTTACTTGATAACACAGAAACATTTTTTTAATTGTTGACATTTTTGCCTTCAAGATAATGGTGGCAAAGCTTCACTTTTTAACACGATCTGGTATATTTTATAAGTCTATGCAAACTTCTCAAAGAATAGGATTACCAACATAATAAAAAAAATAGACCAGCGTATTAAATATAGTGGAAATTTTTGCACGTTACTGGGGTGGCCCCGGTGCAGTGGAGGTAGTGCTTGACTGCTACTGCTGGATGTGCGGGTTCGATCCCCAGTTGAAGCAAAAATTTATTCTATATTCCCTCAACTGAACGCCACTCCTGGTATTTAATGAGGTTATCAAAACCTAATTTCTCAATCCAGCGCCAACAAAAATCTGTTCTATCTTTCGTCTTTCCGTTTCGTACGATGAACAAAAGTGTGGGAAAAAATCGTAACCCTTTAGATTAGATACAAAGAAATTTGATAGGTTTGCTTGAGAGTCTTGGCCTTCTCTTCAAGAGGCTTCTGAGAAAGAGCAGAAACCAATACTAAAAAGAAAGCGAGACAGTTTGCGAATTTTACTTAAAGGAATTTAAAATTTTTCAATCGTTCGAAATCACAATAGAATTCAAAGTCCATTGGTACCCCGTTAGTTTCGGGTGTGGATGATATTTATTTTTACCAGCTTTAATAGCTAAAATAATATTTAAATAAAAATTTTTATCCAAATTGTTGCTAGAGCTAGGGTGGTTCGATTTTAATAAAAATTATTATTTTTTTGTTCTCTTCCATAAGAACAAAATATCAAAACTGTATCAAAACCGTGACATAACCCCCGGGCCCCTCACATCATTATCATGGCTCGCCAACCGGGGTCCGGTCCTGGCCTCTTTTAACAAGTCTCTCCACCTATCTCGGTCTCTAGCCGACGCCATCCAGTTGCGCACCCTAAGGCTTCGGTCGTCCTTGTCTGCGCTATCTCTCCAGTGCCAGCATGGTCCACCACGCTGTCGTCTTCTATAAAATGAACCACAAAGGACTTCCTGCGTCGGTTCCTCTTGCCCGCCGGAGTCTACCGAGCTTAATTTTTGTTACTATGTCTGCTTCAAGGTAGATTGCGTACAATTCATGATTGTATCGTCTCCGGAATCGTCCTTCCTTAAGACTTTTCTCTCGAACGGGGCCGGAAGACGTCGCCGCCGTCGGAGTGTCTTTTGCTAAGCACCCAGGTCTCGGATCCATATGTACTAGCAGGACCATGGTCCTGTACAGCAGGAGTTTTGATGTTATGGTGAGATTTATGGATTTGAAAAGCTTTGACAGATTATAGTTGACTCTGTTGGAGTTGAGAATCCGCGCGCGTTTTTTATTTTCAAAATTTTTAGCGGCTGCTATTATTGAACCAGGGTATTTAAACGATGGCACCACTTCAAATTCGTGCTCCACTACCTTGATTGTTTGACCAACTGTTTCTTTCGCATTCGATGCCACCACACCAGGAAGCCTAGCCCGAGCACATGGTGTTTTGAATGACAGCTCTAATATAAGTCATATTCTTTCGTCTGTTCATCTGATTTCTTGTAGTGCTGTTATGTCATTTTTATATTTTGACAGGGCATCGGCTAGCTGCTGAGCAGCTCGAGCTCTATAAACCGATCGTACATCCGTAAATCATTTTTCCGTTTTCATTGCAACGGTTGCCGTCGTGTGTTCAGTCCGCTTTCGAGGCTTGTTGTCGGTCTCGTAAAGATATCAAAATTAAACGATGATCTGTATAAAAATCATCACCCTAATGTACGAGTATATTTGTATAAAATATTAAAAAGAATGTAAGCTCATCAAGATTATCGATTTGGCTCAACTACGAGTATACAAATAAAAATAATCTTCATAAAATTATCCCTGCAGGAATTTACACAGCTTCTAAACCGACATCTTAATGTTACATTTATCTTTATGGGGTTACATTATTATGGTCACAAAGCTGCTTTGCTTTACTAAAGAAATAATCACGTTCATAATTATGATTTACCCAACTTTTTGTTTGCCAATTTGTCTAGTCGCAAAAGGATAATCTTGCAGTCATAACTTAACCGATATCCAAAAAGCAAACGACAAATAAACCACAAAAAAAAAATAGATGAAAAAATTATATGAGGACAAATCTTGCAATAAATTTACTTAAAGTCTGTGTGTGTTCGTATAATGCTGCAATTTTATCCTTTAACTTCATATCGCCCGTTAAGAGGACGTGCCAAATTCATAAACTCCCAAAGGTTGCCAGTATGTACCTAGGTATCTATGGCTACCTACTTGAGAATTAATAACTATCCCTTTCTCATGTATTTTACGGTATGAACATTGGGGCCGTTCAAATGATTATTTTTTTTTTGAGCTTGCCGAAATATTTTGCCTTAAGTTGACCTAACTTACAAGAGGGATGGAAAATAAACCCCCTTCAATTTAGCAGAAATTAATTATTATTTTTTTTGAAAAAGTAAAATACAGGCTGTGATACAAGAAGCATTCCATATTCTAGATGGTTAACTTCAAATACACTTTAGCTGCTTTTTGTTATCATCGTGATCTGAAGCAGATTAATTTTTAACAAGGAATTGGGTGATTCTACTAAAAGTCAAGTTTTTAACAGTGGTGAAGATATTTAAATAATCGTTCAACTTTTTAATATGATTTTTTTCAATATATATATAATGCCCGGTTGCGCAACGAAACGCTTTTAAATATTTATCGTAATATTTTAGAATTTTAGTTCTTAAAGCCAATAAACTAAATTTCATTTTCCGCCAGGTCAATATTTTAAAAACGAGTTTTAAGGAAAATACACCAATACACGATGTATTAACGAAAACATAGTTTTCTGATGGCCAATTTAAAAAAAAAGCGGTGGATGCAGTGATGGTACAACTCTGTCATCTTCTATGGTCGAAAAATATTCAGAAATAAAATTAATTTTTGTTAAAACTATTACCAAATTTCAGAAATCATCAAAGAAGTCGAAAAACTTGTTCTTGAGGATGCCCGAATAAAGGTGAAAATGATGGAAGAGATCACTAAGCTTTTCACACTCATTCACACCATTCTTCATGACCATCTTAACCTTTCAAAGGTCAGTGCAAGGTGGGTGCCACGAATGCTCACAGCGCCAGCGCTTCGGAAAAAAGTGAGAATCGCATGCTGTAGAGAGCTTTTGGAGCTGTGTAGTGAGAACGCGGACGGTGTTATGGAACGAATTGTTACTGGGGACGAAACATGTGTTCACCACTATGACCCTGAAAGCAAACAAGAGTCCATGCAGTGGCATAAAAAAGAAACAGACCACCCGAAGAAGTTCAAAGTCACTCCGTCTGCCGGGAAGCCCATGACCACAGTTTCTTGGGACTCAAAGGGAATCTTGCTGATTGAGTACAAAAAAAAAGGTGAAACCATCAACGCCATATCCTACTCTTCCACTTTGCATAATTTGCGGGAGGAAATTAAAAAGAAAAGACGGGGTAAACTCGCAGCGGGTGTGTTGCTTCTTCATGACGCTCCTGTTCACACGGCGCGAGTTTCCAAGGCTGCTGCGCGAGATTGTGGTTTCGAAGAAATCCAACACCCACCCTATAGTCCAGAACTTGCCCCTATTGATTATTTCCTGTTTCCGGATTTGAAAAAATGTCTTCGTGGAAAAAGATTTTCGGATGATGAAGAACTCAAGTCGGCAATAAATGGGTATTTTGCAGAGAAAGAGGAAATTTATTTTTTTTGAGGGTTTAAAAAATCTCAAGATGTAACAAATGCATTGATGTTAGGGGAGATTATATTGAAAAATAAAAACAATTTAAATTGAATTCGCATTTTCCTTCATATCGATACCGAGAATATTGAATGCCCAAAAAATAACGGTACCTGTCATAGTACCGTTTAGACAAAACATTTTTATCTCGAAAACGGCTCTAACAATTTTGATGAATTTTTTTTCAATCGGGTTTGGCAAGTAACTTTAATAATTTATTCAAAAAATATTTTTGAAAATCCGTTATTAACGGTACTTGCCATAGAACCGGATGTTTGGGTTTCGGATTTCGATGAAAATTTTTTAAAGAGGGTCCTATATAATCTTAAAACAATTAAAATTTTTTTTTTGAAACTCAATATTTTGAACATTAATGAATATTTTTTTTAAATTTGGTTTTAAGTGTATGTTATCAAATACTAAAAGTATGCATACCAACTTTTTTTTTATAAAAATATTTAAAAAATTATTTTTTTGAAAAAACAGCTCTAACGATTTTTGAAATTTTTTTTTTCAAAAATGTGTATTTTTATGATACATCTTCAGTTTTATGATTAAATTTCTTCTTAACTTATTTTATCAATTCAAATAATAAATTTGAGGGTTTTTTCAAATTTTTACTTCTGACTATAATCGATACTAGGTAGTCGGTAATATTGTATTTTTTTGATTTGACTTTAAAACCAAGATGTTATCGCACATAGCACCAAGTACGTGCTACCCAGACGTGCATTTTATTTTCATTGCTATCCGTTGTATTAATTTGTAATGGTGTTCTTATTTCCAGCAACTTATTACATAGTAAAATAGTACCTACATTTATGTAATTTAAAATTTAAATAATTTTGAACATAAATTTTCAAAAACGCTTGGCCATTATACTAAGGTTAATTAAAATATGTGGTCCACACATATGACCAACTAAGTGCGACCCTGTATTGCATTTTATTTCTTATCAAGTATTTAGTTCTTAGTTTTTTGTTACATTCGACATTTTCTTTCCCACAATACTGTTGACTAAAATCTTGATTTCGTTAGCAGTTTTTTTTTCCTTTTTTTAATACAAAAACAGTTTCAAAAAAGTATTTTCGAAAATAAAGTTTTTTTTTTTGATTTTACATTCAAATTTATTTCTGCGAACACTCAGTTGTTTTTTAACCAAACAAACCGAATTGGGTGGTTGGGCCAAACACGCTTCCAGTATAATCCGCCCAAACTATACGTTCTATATCGGTTGAGGCAATTAGAATTTTTCGAAAGTTGTATTAATGTCTGCTGTCTATGTGTGCGTGTGTGTATGTGTTTGCCATGTTCCTGCCAGAATATAAGGGCTCTTCTTTTATTCTCTTAATAATAAATGACACTTGGCTAACAGGATATATATATTTTTGTTGAAAATTTCATAACTTCGTTAGAGTACTCCCTGTTGCTGTGTTTTCCGTTGATACCGAATATTCCAATATTATCTGTGTGACGAAGTAAAGTATGTATCTGTAGATAAGTTTATGTGTGATATTTGGAGTGAGATTTAACATGAAACACTTCATTTCACTATGGCAACATGTGTGTAGTGTGTGGTTCTGTATACTATTATGTATTCAATCTGCTTCAGCATCCAATCTTATATGCGAAGGCCAACAAACCACAAAAGAAGTAAATGTTAATATTATCAAGGACCGCATTTAATTCCGGATATGAAAAGACTTGGAAAACGTGACTGAATTGATTATTATACCACTTGGTGATGCTTAAATACAACTGCGTAAAGAAATCGAAGTGAAGCACGATAGAATGAAGTCAGCGTGGAAAAAAAGTATGTAGTAAGGATAAAGTTGTGGACCAGCGTTAAAATAAAAAAAAACACACTCCACCTGATGTGATTGGTTTTATTTTTTTTTTTCTAAAAATTTTTGAACTAACATTTTAGTGCCCTTGTTTTTTTCAACCGTTATCTCATTTTTTTGGGACACTGCCCCCCTTACGCAACTCTGTTGCTCACTTAGGGTGTGTTAATTATTCAGTCGGCATTTTTTTAATGAAATTATTTTGCGTGTTCCAAGAATTTTCAAATACAAATATTATTTAATACTAAAAATAATGAATCGTGCTATTAAATGTCGAAATATTTTTTTTTTTTTTAACTGGGAAAACTAAACTTGAAGATAAAAATTTTCAAAAAAAAATATTTTTCTAAAAATAAATGTTTTGCCTGGAAATTTTTTCGAACCGCGAGAATAAAAAATGTGAAAAAAGATTTGTCAAAAAAATTGTTATTTTTTTTTTAACTCTCACAAAAAATGTTTTCAGGGAACAACCAAATAGAAATTTCCTTGAGCTGTAAAAATAGAAATTGGTAAAAATTATGGAAAAATAGTTTTGCTGAAAGAAATTTTCGACATCAAAAATAAAAAAAAAACAAATTTGTCAAAAAAAACATTAGAAAAATGTGTCGAACAAAAATATTGGTAGGGAACAACCAATGTACATTTTTGAAACGCCTGCAGTGTCAGTCAGTAAATCTGCTTATCATCCGTTTTGGAATTGTTCCCATTAAATTGAAACCCAGGCTAAAAGTTAATCATTATTGATAAATTCTGGAGCTGAGTTCCAAGAATAAGTAAGTACAAAAGAAGTACAAGTAAATAAATCTGCACTCAGGAAAGTCTGAATGGATTTTATTGAAAAAGTCGTACACTCGGTCGTATACGTATTTTTTTTTTATTCTGACATTTATCACATAATATTTTTAATCTCCACTTACCGTTTTTCAGGGTAAGGAGTGGAAGGTAGAAGACACAAAGTGCAAAGTTCAAGTTGTAACACATTGGCGTGGTGCAAAAACATAATTTGATTGGACAAAGTTAAAAAATTTGATTTCTTGCTTAGAAATAATTTGTTGTAAGTGGTGGCAGCATTTTTGAATAATAAGCTTTTATTTGAAATAGGTATATTTTTTTAAAATTCCTAAACATAAATAATAAAAAGAGAGATAGATAGAGAGAGAGAGAGAGAGAGAGAGAGAGAGAGAGAGAGAGAGAGAGAGAGAGAGAGAGAGAGAGAGAGAGATTTTTTTCTTGTCTTGATCTCATTTCACCATTAGTTTCTTGGGGAAAAGAAATTAAAAGATTCTGATCTTTTAATTTCTCTTCCCCGTTTTTGGTATTTTTAAGACCTTTTTGAATGAATACTTCGTATGGTCATATTAGAAAATAAAATAAAATAAAATAAAATAAAATAAAATAAAATAAAATAAAATAAAATAAAATAAAATAAAATAAAATAAAATAAAATAAAATAAAATAAAATAAAATAAAATAAAATAAAATAAAATACAACATTGCAATCATTAAATTTTCAAGAACCATACAATTTGGTACAGTCAGTAAAATAACACAAAATTAAATATTTTTTAGAAATAAACATGAGCTTAAAAAATCACCTAACTAATACCAGGAGTACTTAGCTGAATTCCCAAATTTCATCCCAAGTTTTTTGTTTGTCTCTAGCGAAATAATGTTTGAATCAGCGTGGAGACTCGAAAATGGTTTTTGAAAAAAAAAATTATGTCTTCTAGTTGAAACTAATTTTTAATTTCAAAATTTTACGTAATTAATTGCAATTTTTAGTTTCAACATTCAATATTTTTATTAATTTAATTTAAAAATTCAAATGCTAAATGTCAGTTTTCAGTGTTTTATCTTAAATTGGAAACAAAAATGAATTGTATTTAATGTCATAATGTTCTAAAAAAAATTTGGAGTTTTTTTCAAAATGATAGTTTTTCAAAAACTAATTGGTAAAACAACTTGATTTTGAAATTAACTTGAAGATAAGATTTATGTCTCTAAAACAAAATGCGACATGGCATTGTAACTGACCCGATTTTTTTTTTAATTGGATTCATAATGTTTTGAGTTCAAACGCAAACTTTTTACATTATGAGTAACTACGTCTGATCCAGCCGTGTATTTATTTTTTTTTTGGAAAATTATTATTATTAAGAAATTAAGAATAGAAAACTGCAGGCAAGGAAAGAATAAAAAAACATAAAACGCTTATACAATTTCAACAAAAAAAAAGCAATCCTTATTTACACGACGTGGAGTGTATAAAATGTGTTTTTTTTTAGTTTTTTTTTGTTTTCTCTCATTATTTCCCACCCAAACCCACATTTTAATGCAAAAAAGACATACAAAACTAGCAGCATCTAGGACGATATTTGTCCTGATTGCGGTTGAGGGATTATGAAGATTTCCAACTGAGAAAACGTTTAAATTAAACTAAGGAATTTTGTTGGCAAAATTTATATTATGTACGATATGGTATTTCTCAGGAGAAAGTTTTATCCAGAGATAGAGATACTTTGACCAGACCAAAATCAGAATGAGGAGATAGAATAGATTCTTTATAGTTGAACTTGGATGAATACGAAGACGAGAACGACATAGATTTTGGACGCAACACATAAGTTTGTGAATTCACATTCAAACTGTTTGGAGAATCACGTTTAGGTATATCTTGGCGTAGTTGCTATGCTCTGGGGTTTGGTTTGGTTTGGTTTGGTTCACTTCTGCATGTAGCTGTTGGGTGTGAAAGTGTCTATTGAAGCTGTGGCATACATCTGTGACCAAAAACGTACATGATCCTCCATTCCCACAGTCACAAAACACAGGCGAGTGTCCCGCCATCCTCATATATGATGAAACAGTGGGAGGGGGTTGCCAAAGTTTTAGTTTTTCTTATTTTTTAAAGGTTTTGTTTCTTTCTTTCTTTCTCGTACTTTTTTTTTTCCACCGACCAACCGACCGGATGAAACAGAGATGTAGGGAAAGTTCATGGCAGCATATTTGATTTGTTTCAATGATATAGTTGCCACAAGTTTACACGCGTCTCTGAGTTTCGGTAAAAAATGATTTCTAATAGAGGGATAGACCTGGAGCTCAAGATAAAAGAAGATTGAAGAGGATTGCTTGGGAGGGTATAGACACGGAGACCTACATAAAAGAAGCTTTAGTGCTTAGGAAGTCTCTTTGAAAGTCCGTTATTTATTTTCTTATTCTAATACTGGTAAATCTTTTTGCAACAAAGAAATATGTGAATAAATATACAAGTCTATAGTATTATATAACTGATAGCATCAGGTTTGGTTTTTTCTTTTTTTTTTTTTGTTGAAAAATGATATTAGTTGTTGTTTTTGATTCCTTTTTTTTAAGAACAAGATTGCGAAGATTTAGATTCAGGTTAATACTGCGTTATATCATGTCATAATGTTTATTTATTTTAAGCAAGGAAATATAACCTGAATATGTAATGAACTCTGTTTTGGGATAGAGATATCCATTGTTATCATTTTGGACATCACTTGGTAGGTAACTCTATTAAACAGTATATTTTACGTCAGTAAACCACTAAACAAAGCGGGACAGGGGAGGTTTGAGGTTAGTAGCATTGCTTAGCCAGAAATTTAAGACCACTTCTTGAACACCAATATTGCAATAAAATCGTGAACAAATAAAAACGGATAATAATAGCCCTTTCAGTTTAGAAGAAACCTTAATTTAAAATGAAGTCTTTTTTCCCCCTGCATTAAGTATTTTTTTACAAAGTGATTAAATCCTATATTTGATGGCGAAAGAAACATAACTTTCAATAAGAGATTGAACTCAAAACTAAAGAGATATTGGAAAACTTAAAGTGAATGGTGAAGAAGAAAAGTACCTATTCCTTTTTTTTGGCAAAAAATTATTGTTTTTTTTAATAAATGTTCAAACAGCATATTTCAAACCCCAACCTCATAGAATTTAGAAGACACAAAGTAACTTCAGATAAGATGCAACCAATTGATAATAACACAGCGGTACACGGTACAAGCAGCGATGCCAACCTAGGCTTTTTTATGCCTTTTACGCATTATTTCATTAGCTAAGGCTGTAAGGCTTATTTTTTCTTCAAAAGGCATCTTTTTTATCAGTTATTTTTTATTTTTTTTAATTCAACATCCTGACTTTTATTTTACGCAAGGTACAAAAAATTTAAATGTAACCTCGGTCTTAAAAAATTTGTTTCCACCTTCAAATTCTGTTCATTTTCGGAACCCTTTTTCTGGTTGTAAAATGTTTCCTTTTCTGGAAAAATTAGTTAACCATATCTTATGCTTGCCGCATTTTTCGGCAACTGTAGAAAGGATTTTTACATCCATCAATTTAAACAAGACAAAGCTCAGAAATAGGCTTAATACAGATACCTTAAGTGTAATTCTGCATGAAAAGTCGCTGTTTAAAGAAAAAAATGCTATGATTTGGAATTTAAACGAACACACATGTCATTATTTCAAAAATCAATGTATGATTTTAAGGACGAAGACGATTTAATGGGCTAAGAATATGGTTGTTTTGTAAACAACACTTTTGTACCTACTTATGAATCTAAATTTCAAAAATGTTGTTCCTATAAAGAATCCTTTTCTGTGATTTATAAATTTATAATTTAATATTTAATTATTTTTTAAAATGAAATAAAAATGTTTTTGTTATTTCTTTATATTTGTGTTTAATTTTTTTATCTAATGTCAGTTTTTTACCAAAATAAATATTTTAGGCATTATTTTATTGAAAAAGGCATCTTTTTTTTCAAAGTGAGGCACTTTTTTGTCAAAAGTGGTTGGCAACGCTGGGTACAGGGTTAATACGTATTTTTCTAGTGATATTGATTTTTAACAGCTTTTCATTTTTATTTGTGCAACGTTTAGTTAGCTCATTTCAAAGAATATATCAGTATACCTAATGATTATTTAAGGTAAATAAAAAAATAATAAAATGCCCGGCACGTACGGTATCTTTTTTAAGACCTGAGGTTTTGTGCATGCACAGTAAATACAAAAAAATTTATTAATTATTTCGTGGAAAATGGTTTTTTGCCAAAAATCTCATACAGAATACTATAAAATAATTATTTTCGATAAGAGCAAAAACTAAAATAAAATCATTTTATAAAAAGTAAATAAATATAAAATAAAACAGATTTTTTCTACAAAAAAAAAAACAACAAAAAAATAATGTAGTATCAAACTATCAAAAATTATTTTAATATTTTAAATTTCTCTTTGGTCTCGTCAAAATTGAAAAAATATGCACCCCAATTACAGAAGTCGTCTCGTTTTTTCGACGACTCTTGCTTTCTCCGTCGTGTCGTTTTTCAAATGGCATTCCATAACTTTTTCGACGCGACGAATATGTAGCAGATTTTTATACGATGAAAAAGTTATAAAGTATCTGTCAAAACCAAATGAAATTGAAATAAACTCTAAAATAAAAGATCATCAGGTTCAACGTTAAAAATTATAATCGCGGTTTAATTAATTAAATAAAAGTTATTAAAATGATAAGTGTAGAAATGTTTTATAAGACAAGTTCCGAAAGTGATGAGAATGAAGAAGAAGCAATGCAAAATTTTGAAACTGCACAATTAATTATAATAAGGAAATACAAATATGTAATACAAAACTCAAATCCATTTTATTTGCTCGATTCGAATTCAATTTTAGCTTTTATAAGAAACTTTTGTATAATTTAACAAATTTGAAGAATATTTTAGAATATCCAAAGAAGCATTTAAGTATGAGTTGGATCAAATTAGTGACAATATGACGATTCAACAATGTTCATCATATCCCAATAATATTGAGGTTCGCAGTTATGCTAAGAATTCAAGCTGAGGGAAAACATAGTGCTGGAAACGACTTCAATTTGGGATTAGCTCAACCAACAGTCAGAAATTGATTTTGGTTTGTTAACTTTTTTTTTTTGTTTGGGAGCATAACAATAAATTTTATAAAATAAATAAACAAAAATATTTACTCTTTTGCGATTTTCCATCCTTCTGTCGTCAACAAATTTTTGATCGAGATATACCGTAGTATTTTTTATTTATGTCGCTTTCTTTCGACCTACAGAATGCAGAATGAAACCGTTCAACGACGTTTGACATTTACACACGACAATGAAACGAGTGAAAAACATTGAAAACGACTAATGGAATACAAACCTAGTCGTTTCGTATATTTTGCTGTCGTTTACGACTTCGGTAATTGGGGTGATAGTCTTGTCTGAAAAACAATGAGAAACAACCATTTTATACTTAAGGCTGTTACATTGATATATTCTGCTTTTGTTTTAAAAACATAGATTTTATCATAAATTAAATCAACAACTCCAAGATTTTTTCAGAAAAAAAGAATAATTTAAAAAATGTA
Organism: Syrphus vitripennis; assembly: GCA_958431115.1. Classification (NCBI taxonomy): domain Eukaryota; kingdom Metazoa; phylum Arthropoda; class Insecta; order Diptera; family Syrphidae; genus Syrphus; species Syrphus vitripennis. The sequence goes on from OY288108.1 coordinate 52,331,378, forward strand.
GACCCCTTATAGCCAAAATATATTTAATAATCACTATGTACACAAGATAACTAATGCTAAGCCAATTGTAAATATTACTACTTCAATAAATAATCTTGAAATGAGTTTGCTAGATATAAAAAATAAAACTTAACTAACTCAAAATCAAATTATTATTTGAATAATCTCAATAGCTGTATCTTCAGTATTATTACATCATCAATCATCTGTAGTAAAAAAAAAAAAGAAGCAGGTATTTTTTCGTGCTTGAATTTGAAATACCTAAGTGTTTTGAACTTCTCGACCTGATTTCCATAAAATTTTATAATACACACATCTTCATTCTACCTTCAGACGCATGTCTTAGGGCCAACGAAATCATAAATCTTAATGCGTGCTGCCTACCTTAATAAGATATATAGAATGTAGGTATTTATCGCAATAACCTTCAACTATTTTAGCGGTAAATTTTGTGAGAAAGAAAGTTAATGCTCCCAAGTCCCAATGTTCTCTCTTCTTTTTACCTCTATATTATGAGAGAAGGATATGACCGGCTTTTATATGGGAATTTTCCCCAGCCTTCCACAATTCTATATTGTTTCCCCGCAATGAAACAGATTCAGCACAATCTGCGCTTCTCTTTTGAAGTAAACTTTTTCAAGTGCCAACGAGTTCAAAAATTTCGTTAAGTTCTCTATAGAGCTTTTTTGAGACAGAAAAATACAACGAGAGTACATTCGATTGATTTTACAGGTTGCGTGTAAGGAAAATGCCATAAAGAAACATCAATGCTTCGGAGTAGATATAAAAAATAAATTAATGTTTAATGTCACTTCAGCTTTATTTATAATGACAATGATTATGACATAATGAAGATATGTATTAAGTTGAGACGTCTATGTCTACCGCATGTAGAGACAAACAAAATAGATTGGAGGAATTTAGATTTAAAAAAAAAATATTTTAAGGACAATAAATAGGTTTAGGATTTTAATACAATATACCATTACACATATGTATGTATATGCAATCTCTTTTCATTCTTATCCGAATTTGATTTTGGATATTGGTTGAAAATAATAGTTGCTATTAAAAAAAAATTTTAAATGTAACCATGAAAATTAAGGATGTAGGTTTAACGGAGAAACATTAGTGTGGTCCTTATAAAGGTTATTAGGGAACATGGTGTTACCTAGAATGAAAAAAATTTGGAATGGTCAAAATCTGGATAAAAAAAAAAAATTTAATTTCGAATGTAAAAATTTCGAATTCCCACAAATCCTCAATTAAAATAAAATGTATAAAAAATCTAGAACACATAGAATTATATAAAATTAAAATTTTTCCGAAACGCAAATGAAGAGAATTTATTGAATAAAATTCATATTTTAAAACTTTGCACTCAGTTTACAAGCGTGGATCATATTGATTCAAAAGTTTAACTCAATGATTTCGGCGGTTTACCCGTTGTTCAATGCTGACTTAAGTATATAAGTATTTTGTCCTCAAAGCAGAGCTTGTTTGAAACAATCCACCAATTTTTGAAAAAAACAATTGCTGAACGGTTTCAATATTTGTACCTACTGTACCTTGTACAACTGGCCTTTAGCAGAATGTTTATTCAAGCAGTCCTTCAAAAGTAGATTAAGCACTCTTGCAAGACAAATACTTTTGCTCAAGAAAAACAGTTCGATGGTAAGACATTCCATCTGTCAATTTCGTGGAGATTGTAGAAAGACATTCCAACGTTAATTTTCAATTTAGATCCACTTCAAAATTTTTTAAGTTCAGAATTTAGTTAAAGTTTAGCTTTGGATCAAGGTTTTACTGTGTGATAACAGCTATTTCCATGCTTCAACCAGAGTTTAACCACAGCCAATCCGAAAAATCGGTAAATTAAAATCTTGAGCCAAAGCTGGGCTAGAATTGTTAAACTGACCCTTAATATGTAACTTCAAGCTATTCGAAGCCGTATTTTAACGGGATACCGAAATCAACTTGGAGGGCAGAAAAGTATTTCAAAAACTAATATTTACAAAAGCATGGCCCTAAAAGTGCGGAAGGAATTGTAGAAATAAAATATTTCTAACTTTTGTTGAACAATTCTAAGTCTCTCAAGTAAATTCTAGAATTTGCCTGTTTCGGGAATTTACAGTAATCTAGTCTTTTGAGATTTTGGTTTTTTAAATATCGGTATAGACCTAGGTAATTATTTATTGATGGTGATTCCTCTCTCCTAGTTTCTTGCGAATTAGGCTCATATATTGGTTTCAACCCAACCATTAGGCAGTGGAAGTTTGTATAGAGCAAATTAATTATTTTTTTTTTTTTTGTTGCACCTTTTTTTATAATTTGCGCGCTCTCAAGGGGATTTTTAGTGTATTCCCTTTAATATGTTTCAACGCAGCGCGGGCGTGAAGGATAGGTTTAGGATGGGAAGGGAAAGGTGTAAGGAAAGGTGTGTGGCGCGAGGTGGTGGTTGTCTCAGATTTTATCTCCAGGGTTGGCGGCTGGACTAAAGCGTATATTTACTCAACCACATGTTGTTAGTGTTATGCCTGAACAACATGCAATGAGCAAACCAGCGGCCCAACAATGATAATCAGAGATTATAATGGAATAAAAACATGATAAAGACTACGGCAGGGATCGAACTTGTGACCATGAGGTCCACAGGCAACCACGTAAACCATCACGCCACGGCCAACCTTAATCTTTTTAGGAACAAAAATAGTTATACCAATTAAGAACTAATATTGATATGAAAGTTTATGATTTAATTGAGTAAACTGCCTCTTTTTGGAACATTGAATTTTGAAAACCCCAAAAATATTTTTTTTGGGTTGACCTTTTTATATAACCGTTACTTTTTAATGTGGAAATTATATATGCCTAAAATTATTAAAAATACTATTAAAAAACCATTAGGTGTCAAATTAAAAAAAAAATCGACCAAGCGGTTTTCAAAATACAATTTTTTTAGATGATGCCACAAAAACGATATGATGCAAGTTTAAAAAAAAAGTCCAGTCGCCCATTTAGGCTGTAAGAATCCTGAAAGATTGAGACTGTTTGTTTGACAGAATTGCAAGATCACTTTTTTCGTCTTCCTCATTATGGTACCTTTTGTCAGGATTGCTCAAAATCTTTTTTTTCAATGGCCGGCCGGCGGGATTTTTCATATTTGATGTTCAGCATTTCATGATACATCTCGTTTTTGATTTCACTTTCTTATTTCACTTTCTTATTTCACTTTTTAGGAAATTGTATGACATTCAAATAAAGCTTTGAACTGTTTTTGTCTAATTTACTGGAAGGTAATTCCTCCAAACCAAAATGATAGGGTGATATCGTTATATTCTAGCTGACTCTATCACATCTGTATTACCAGAACCACCCCTCTAGTTCTGTCCTACAAATTAAATATAAATAAGGGTGCACATACGTAATAGATAAATTTATAAAACACGAGTACCTAGTTCATATAATTCGTTCACAATTCTATTGTACATTAAGAAATGATTTATGTACAATGTACATACTGCGATATGAGTCAAAAATTTGAGTCTTCTTTTAAAAGCATATCATCTTTTTACTCTCGAAAACAACACTATAACTGCTTAAATCAAAATATACTATGCGCTTTATAATTCAGATTTTATTTCAACTCATTTCCTTTGATTTTCTCAACCACCCAGAATAAAGTAAGTGCGTTCATTTATGAAAATAAATGGTTTATTTTTAAACTTTTTTTTATCTTTGAAACATTACCATTTAACATATATTTTCTACATGGTCAAAAAGAAAATAAACGTTTTTCTTTTTTTTATCTACTTGCATCAAAGGACATTCATTTTCTCAAGGCACACTCTTCAAAGTGTCTTAACAAAAGTGCAGAAAATGTCAATTGTACTTTCTGTACTGGCATCACATTACATATAGAAGAACAACACTTCTTCTCTACTATACACACAAGGAAGTAGGAGGTACATATGTATATGTATGCATAGCATAGGTATCAACTTTGAAATAGAGACTTTGAAGCGCTGAAAATTACCATACTCATTTCCCAAATAGAATTTTCAAGGATAACAAACACCGTGAGAAGAAAAAGCTGAAGCATCATTCCACATCGGTTAATTATCATCCGCAATTGTCTAGAAGAAGAATCGGTGTTGTCTCTTCGCAGCACTCAGCACAGCAGTGTAGAGCTTCTAGCTAGAAGTAGTAGCAGCATCGGATTCAAGTTCATACCAAACATACCATGGTTGCCACTTGAGTATTTTAAGTTTTTTTTAGCTTATGCGATTTTGTTAATTTTTTTAAGTAGCTTAATGGCGACGCCAAGCTCTCAGCTTGGTTGTCCAATTAGCGCTGAAGTGTGCCATTTTAATATAAATTAATATTGATCTGAAGGGTGACTGAGATCCCCTCCGAATTTTTTAGAATATTTTAATCTTCTTAAAATTATTCCACAGATTTCTAATGAAAAAAAGTGAGTAATGTTGAATAGAGAAGGAAAAGTTTCATTGTAACATCAGAACTGTGACTACGCAAAATTTTTTGTGTTTTCGAATACAAAAGTAAATAAATGTCTCGAGTTGGAATTGTTCACAGATTTGAAATACAGATTTTTACAATAAAAAATTTTGGAAACCGAATTTTGACCCTTACAAGATATCTCTCAGTAATTTTTCGACAAATTTTAAATTTTGTTTAAAGCTTCGGAAAGATGAGTGTCCGTACCACCAAATTGAGAAAGTAGAATTTTAGCTTTGAATCTACAATTTTTTTTCGATAAAAAGCAACCATTTTATCCTAGAAGCTGTCTAATACATTCATTGAATTATCAATTTATGTTTTAAAAATTCATTTTTTAACGATTTTCTAGACTTGAAACAGCACGATGACTCTCGGTAAGCCTCGGTAAAAAATTGTTTATTCGAATGAACTATTGTTTAAGAAAATTTTGGGGCATGAATTTATATTTTTGAAAAGTACGGATACTCTTTTTTCGAAATTTTAAAATAATTTGAAATTAGTTGAAAATTGCCAATTCAAAAATGGTTGAAGCTTCAAAATATTTTCAAATAAATGTTTTTTGACATTAAATTGAAATTTTGTGGGCGTATCGTTCTTTTTTTTTTAAGTGCGTTAAATTATAAACTCAGTCATAGAAGCTATATATAGGTCACTTCAATTTTTTTTTTCAAAATTTAATTATTTTCTCGACAACCAAACATTTTTGTCACAACCTAAATAATTTCTTTTGACTGGCAATCATGTTCATATGACGAATGACAAACATATAAGACATTCGGTACAACCATCAGCTATGTTCATGTACATATTTAGGTACATAAATGATATTCCAAGGATACAAAAACAACAAAACACTGCTTTGCTCCTCGGCAGATACCCACCTAAGGAACAGAAGATTCGAGAAAACTGTCGGTGGGTGCTTTCCATGAGAACCTACATACCCCCATCCCCTAGCGCACCTACAGTCGTTGTTTTATAAATACAACAGAAAAAAAGAACAAAATATAGGTAGGTAGGTACACGATGATGATTTATTCAGTGCTGAAAAGAAACGAAAACAATAATCCGCTCTCATCTCATCTATCTACTGTGTGTGGAATTTTAATTATGAAATTGCATAAAATTAACTTTGACAGACCTAAAACCGTTTTTCGTTCGCGGCAAGGATACATCCTACACGACCGATGACGACGATATATTTATGTACGGGTATATTTTTTTGTTTTGTTTTATTTTGATTCCCAGAGAAAGTGTACGAGTATCTTTATCTATCGCCATCATAATAAAGTTCAGCTAGAAGGTTTGCTTTAAGATACCTTTTCTTGTTTTTCTATAAGATACTCGTACCAATGGCGTTGTATTTGTTGTTGGTGGTGTTGCAGCACTTTTAGCGATTCATTAAATCCTATTGCCAAAAGGACAGAACGAGTTCAAGGTTTATCTAGGATGCAGCAGTAGCATCAGAAGCATGTTTGTCTCTGCATTGAACAAGTCTCAGCTATAATCACTGCAGCAGCAGCAGCCAACTACTCAGTTGTCATCGGCTGTGATGTCGGTGGCGGCGGCGACGACGCGGCGCGGCGGCGAACAGACTGTGAAGTGCATCTTTAAGAAAGTCTGTATAGTCTTCGTTCTGTAGAGAATTGCAAAAGAAAACAACAAACGGGTGCACAAATGGGCAAATATTTCAAGGCCACGTAATTTCTTACAAACAACAAAAGTATGAACAAAACATAGATAGGTCTGTCTCTGTACCTACTTCCAACTATTTTTGGCTGGAAATGAGTTAAATCCGAAAACAGAAGAAATGCAGTTATTGTCATTGCAAGTGTGAACAATTCTTGAACAGCTTATTGAAGGATGTTGAAGGGGTTGTAATTACTAAATACAAAAATAGAAATATTTTCTGTTCACTGAAACAATGACATGATGTCGGAAAGAGGAAAACGTGGGAAGGGAGATAAATATCATCAAGACAGCAATTATTACGGAACACCATCATAAGTTCCACGAACGATATAATAGTTGAGTTTATTATTCCCTTCAAATCTTCCGTAAAAGTGGAGGTTATTTTCCGCCAGTTATGTTCATTTCAGAATGCAATCAGTAGTAGCCACTAACTCACTGTGAACAAGTCGAAATAAGTCTCATATCGACATTCAGCTTAAGGTTTTTGAACGGTTTTGGGTTCTGCAATATTTTTCGTGGAAATAATATAAATATGCAAAAAAAGTGCCCCAAATAGGAACACCTGCAAATAAACAAATTATTTAATTAAATGCGTAACTCTCATTCTATGTCTAGGATTAATTTTAGAAAAATAAGGAACTTATTCAGTACAGTAAGACTTCTTTAATTTCCCAGCGCTATTTTCTCGTTTAGTTGGTGTTCAATACTCACTGAAAAATACTCTAATCATTTTGTGTAAATTATCTTCTAAGCTCCAAGAATAACTCCTGTTAAAAAAAAAATCCACAAAAAATACAATTCTAGAAAAGTGGCTACTCTAATAACTACTTGAAAATAGAAGCATCAAAAGACTTTTTTAACATTATGCATGACTTTTTCGAAATACGGGATAAGGTTCCAAAAACGAAACCCTCTTTTTTAAATTTTAAAAACCTTTTTAGAAAATTGGCAACACTGAAAAATATTTTAATGTACATATTATGTACATACATATGTACCTAGTCCAGATCTATATATTATGGTTTATCATGTTTAATTCGAATGTTGTTCTAGTTGTTCTGAACATTTTTCCAAATTTTTGGACACCTATGTTCAAAAATTCAGAAGTATGAAGCAAAATTCAAAAGAATTCCAGCCCCTATTTTTTCGAAATTCTAACTTTTTTTATTTTTGTCCGCTTCTAAATTATATTTTCTTACCATTGTTCCAAAATATTAAAGTTCTTAAATGTATATCTTTAAAGATATGTCCTTGGAAAGTTTTTTAAGTTCAAAAAACGGTTTCCCAATGTTTTAATTTTTTTCAAAAACCTTTGATTTTGAATACTTGATTGGAGGTACGTGTGCTGAATCAATATTCTTTTTATACAATCATAATATCAGTCTGAAAATAATTTTTTAAAAACATCTTTAAATTTTTGAATTTTCAAAAAATTGCATTGGCCCCCTCTTTTCAAATATCAAAAATCTGAAAGTTGTTCCAAGTCAAACCTACAATTGTCTGATATGTGTGATGGTGATGGTGATGGTGATGGTGATGGTAAATAAAATTAAATAAAATAAAATAAAATAAAATAAAATAAAATAAAATAAAATAAAATAAAATAAAATAAAATAAAATAAAATAAAATAAAATAAAATAAAATAAAATAAAATAAAATAAAATAAAATAAAATAAAATAAAATAATATAAAATAAAATAAAATAAAATAAAATAAAATAAAATAAAATAAAATAAAATAAAATAAAATAAAATAAAATAAAATAAAATAAAATAAAATAAAATAAAATAAAATAAAATAAAATAAAATAAAATAAAATAAAATAAAATAAAATAAAATAAAATAAAATAAAATAAAATAAAATAAAATAAAATAAAATAAAATAAAATAAAATAAAATAAAATAAAATAAAATAAAATAAAATAAAATAAAATAAAATAAAATAAAATAAAATAAAATAAAATAAAATAAAATAAAATAAAATAAAATAAAATAAAACGTCCTGATGCATGATACGACCGGTTAGTTCGAAATCTCTTTCAAACGGACTGACTTTAAAAAAATATTTTCATATTTTATTAAAAAAACAATAAATATGATTTATCTTTCACTTTTTGATCATTTCAAGCCTCTTTGTACAAAAAAAATTAAGAGTGTTAACGGTATATTCTGCAATTTTTATATTTTTTAAATTACTAGCTTGCATTGTTTTACCTTTCCAACTTCAATGGAGTTCGAATACATTTATCTGTCTGCAAAATAAAATTAATTTTCATTCCATAAAATGAATGAGAATTTCTACAAAATTAAAATAAATACATTAAGATATCGTTTTTATCTTTTCATAATTCGCTTAGAAAATACAAAAACTTAAAATGTAAATATGCGTAAGAAACAAAAAAAAAGTAAATAAAAAACAAACTAAACTATCTGGACCACAAATTTCTATGGTCGGCAAAAGCTTAGCAAGAACTCATAACTCATAGCATATGCTCCGCACTGCCGGCCACCCTCGCGTCGCCCCCGCTTCTTCTGCTTTTTTTCTTCTATTCCTTTTAAAAAAAGATAAAGCGAAAAGTATATAAATTTGAAAACTGGGAAATTTACTACAACTGTTAAAACAGTTATCTCCTGCTATTCTATATTGTTAGTCCTTTTACGGTTGCTATACAACTACTACAGCTGACACAACTTACATTTTATAACCGAAGATAATACGCTTTTAAGCATAAGGATGAATGTTACGGTTGTAGCTTTTCTCTGCCATTCTTATATTTTTCTGTTAAAAATAAAAATGTAAAAACAAAAAAAAAACAAAAAACTGAAAAAAAAATTCGATTATTCTTTTGTCCGTAAGAAAGCATGCGAGTTTCAAAATGCAGGTGTATTTCGTACAAGATAGTTTTTATATCCTTTCTTGGATTCCAACACACAGTCGAGGAAAAGTATTTTGGTATTTGCCAAAATAAGCATAGAATTACTTTGTCTTATTTATTATGGACTAAGCATTGTTTTGTTTTGTTTTTTTTTTATTTTTTTTTTTGGCTTGGTTTTTATGGAGGTCACTGAGTATTGAAAATATGAAATGTTATGATAAGAAAATATAAGGGTAATACTTATTTGTGATCATTACAGTCATAACTGTTATGGTTTAATAACTTCTCTTGGAAAATAATAAATGAATATTACGAATAAAAAGGATACGGTATTCACAGATATCTTACCTTATACTTACCTTTTTTATATTAGCTTCTATTTTTGTACCTTACATTTGGATTGGACTACGTATACTGACAAAATTCTCCAATCGGCTTGATTAGTCCAGTTTAGCAAGCTGTTATACCAAATTACAATTTACTATTAAAAGAGTTATTCTTAGCTAATGTAATATAAATATTATTGCAATATTATAAAGGGTGTTTTTTAAAATTTTCAAATGGAATAAAATGGAATTTTTTTAAATTGACATGAAATTGAATTTATTCGAAAAAAAATATACAGACATATATGATTTCTGGTATATTACCGCCACGACTGGCCTAAGAAGTTGTTTATTCTGGAGGTCCAATTTTGGATCACTTTTTCCAACATTTGTGGCCGTATATCGGCAATAACGCGACGAAAGCTGGCCAAATGGTCTATCATTTCGGGCTTATCTGCGGCGTAGAATTCCGACCGTCGAACATAGTCTAGCAGCGTTTAATCGCATGATCCAAAAGTAAAACCATGCTGTTACTGAACGTTTTCTTCATTTTATCAATTGTGGCACGAGCTGTGTGACATGTTGCGCCATCTTGTTGAAACCACAGCATCTTCACATCATGATTGTGAGTGAGGAGTGAAAATGTCAATAATCATGGCTGTCACCATTGACTGTAATGTTCTGGACAACATTGTTTTTAAACAAGTACGGACCAATAAGACACATACATACCTATATACACACCAAACAGTCAGTTTTTCTGGATGTACATATATGTAACGGTGTCTCAACATACACTTGAGAATTATCTTCATTCCAAATACGGCGGTTTTGTTTATTGGGAAAATTTAAAAGCGTAGTTCCGGCGCCTGTCTATTTACTTTGAAATGTCTATCCCAGCTAAACACTAATCACTTAACAGCTGTTAAAATGGCAGTCAGCTCAGAAAGTGTTACCAACTTTTTTTAATTTTTAAAATTTATAGTTAATATTAAAAAAAAAAAAAATCACATTTAGAAAAATTGAAGCTGAACACTAAAGTTTTGAAAAATTATTTCAAAATATATTCCGTGAGGCGATCTTCAGCTACATTTTTTCAAATCTTTTCATTTAAATCTTTGGAAGCTTGGTAGCTTTTTAAATGTATTTAAATAAATAATAAATAAAAAGAAGTATTTTTTTTTAATTTGGTAATGCTGAACAATTTTTCTCATAAGACATTTTCCTTTTAATTAATACTGAACGAGATGACCGATTTTTTTTTTTCTTGGTTTGCAAATTTAATATCTTTTTATGTCTACCTTTAAAAAAAAGTGGATCTCAGACAGTTTATGTCATATTAAATCGCCTGACAAAGGATCAACAAAAAACTTAAAACAAAACAAAAAATACTAACCTCTTTACCGATTAGTTCAAAACAAAAGAATTAGGGAAACTATTAAATAAATAAAAAAAAAATAAACAACACCTACCTTTCATAAAAAGTCCCTCGTTTCAAATTAAATTTTTATTTCAATTGAAACGATAGTAAATTTAGCTAAAGAACGAAATATAAACAATTGAATTCAAAATTGATTGCCCATACTACAACCCACATGACCACTTTATCATAAAGTACCAATAAAAATTGTGTAAACTGCTTCAGTTAAAAACAACAATGTGTATAGGTTAGGTAGAGGCATAGTCATATAGCTAACTATAAACCAAAAATACCTGGCCTCGTAAACCTTTAAACTCTCATATACGCAGCATCCACTCGACTCCACAACATATACTATACAATAGTCACTCGTCCTTTTAACAAATATATATATATACCCACCTACCACCTATCTAGAGATAGAAATTGAACCCTTCCTATTATACGTATTCTGCTGCCTCCCAATGTGAGTTCTCAGTTCAAAAAATAATGGTGGGACAAAGCATTTTGAACAATGTATAAGAGTAACTCTATCTGTATATTTAGGTTATATCCTTCAACTTTTTTTTGTTGTTGTTGCTGTTGTTGTGTAAAAAAATAAGGTCAAACCTATCCCAATAAAATAGTTTAACCTGTTGTTTTCGTGTAAAACAATTTATTCCGAAAACGAACTAAACTTCAACCAATTCAACTTAACTGGGTGGATGGATGCGGATGCGGAGCGTTTTGGGTTAGGGGTTAGCTACTTCATATATAAACTTCCTTTTCACAACCGTGAACTACGGAAATAAAAACATTCGCAATTTTGGCTTTTTCAAATATACTCGTATAGATATATATTTTGTATAATATAATCAGAAAGACAACCCCTATCGACCTGTTTTGCCGCTATAGATCGAAAAGTTTAGCGACTTTTAGGGCTCCAAACACACACATATCCAAAGTGCGAATAGATATCCTTCCGGGATCATCCTATAAATTCTGAATATGTAAATTCTAAATTCACTACACACCTCCCCGCTTCCCACTTCTTATAGCTGCTATGTTTGCATTTTCGCAACTTACCTTTGGATAAACAAACCAGCACCAGCACCATATATAGGTTATGTGGGTATGTAGCTATAGGGTATTTTGCAGTCGTTGGATTTACCGTTATGACAGTCATATGCCCTAAAAAACTTCACATCGTAAACATAAAGTTTAAGTGGAATTTTTATTGCGCAATTTCCGGTGGAATAATTAAATTTTTATGCGACTAATTTCGCCACTTTTATTGGATTGTGGATGGTGTAAAGAAACGCAGACGTAAGGGATGCCAATATCACAACAACAACAACAAAAAAAGGGTTAAAGATCATCATAAGAAGAATTCTCTTTATAACACAAAAAGCCCACCCATATCATCATTGTCACCCACTCAGTATCACATGGTAGGTATATTGATTAAATCCCGTGCGTGAGTGAACCTCTCGAACCTCCATCCTATAACCTACAACCGCTCTCGATTTAGCCTGACGTATCCTTCAACCCTTTGACGTTTTGTGCGAATGCGAATAATTGATAAGATGTTTAACTCTTTTTGGTGAACAAGCAAAACAAACTTTAAACGAAAAATAAAAAAAAAAATTATATTTATAAGGAATTTAGACAGAGAAACGGGTTTAAACTGGGTTAAGCGAATATGTTGGCGTCAGCGAACAGTTGTTGTTAAAGGTAAGGGAATGTTGTTTTGGTATAAGTTGTAGATGTAGTAATAATGTATTCTTCTAACAAATTTCCATAGAGTTGGGTGTTTTTTTGGGATAGTATTCAGTTCTCTGAAACAATATGCTGATATAATTTGAACAAACAAAATACGGTTAGATATTTGAACAAAGTTGATCCCACCTACTATTTGTATTTGTAACTGTTTTGAAACTATCGACGAAAGAAAATATTGGTGAGAATTCACACACTTGGACTTTGGGCTCAAATATTAAATTCAGACACATTTGCTAATAATAAACTTATGTTCAACTTAAAACGCATATCAACTAAACTGTCGCGTAGCGCTTAAGTTGAGTTTAGATTTGAGTTTACGTATCAGCATAGCCGATTTCAAGGTAGCGGAGGGCGGCTGCTCATTTCCAACAGAGCCTACTATAGTCTGTCAAAGCTCTTCAAATCCAGAAATCTCACCATAACTTCAAAACTGCTGCTGTACAGGACCATGGACCTGCCAGTACTCACGCTTAGCAAAAGACACTCCGACCTCTTAGCCGCGTTCGAGAGAAAAGTCTTAAGGAGAATTGTTGGCTCCATATGTGAGGAAGGATGATTCCGGAGACGGTACAATCATGAATTGCACGCAATCTACCTTGAAGCAGACATAGTGAAAAAAATTAAGCTCGGTAGACTCCGGTGGGCAGAGCACCGCATTGGGGTGCCCAATTGGATGGCGTTGGCTCGAGACCGGGATAGGTGGAGAGACTTGTTGACAGAGGCAAGGACCGGACCCCCGTTGTCGAGCCAATGATGATGATGATAGCCGATTTCAACAAAGCATTTTAAATACTTTTAAAGGCACTTCTATTTATCCCAGAAATATAGGTTTTCTGTCACATCCTTTGTATTCTATTTATTAAGTTTGTTTTATTCTATCAAGAGTGCGTTCCTTTTCTCTAAAAAGTTTTTTTTATTCTGAGCACATAAATTTAAAATATTTTTCTAGCCGTGTTCAACTGATGGGACATTTGATTAATGCAATCATTTCAAATATTTTTGTTTGGGTATACATACTATGTAGGTATATATGAATTATTCCATATAGTTTCAGAAATTGATAAGCCATACATTTTTCAATGTCCCCTCAAGTTAGAAGACTAAAGTCCAGGGCCCAGTGATTTTCAGTATCGATTTAATACCGTTTATGTTACTGGGTTGCTTAAAAAAAAGAGCACCAGAGTAAAGAGTAAAAGAGTAACTTGGGTACAGATATTTTCAAAATGGTATGAGTCATATATATAAATGTTAATGTTTTTTTTTTTTGAATACTTGTTCTTATTATTCTTTATACCAAATTTTATACCATATAATAATTTTTTCAGATTTTTATTACAAAGTTGTTATTTTAGTATTAAGTTTAGTTCCTAAATTCAATAAACTGTTGGTTTTTAACTTCAAAACAATGTAAAACACACAGTATATCTTTAAATACCTATAATGTCTTACCCAATAGATTATGTTTTCTTTCCCTTTCGGATTAAGTAAATTTATAATATTCTTTGAGTCGTTTCTAAAGCTTCCATTACAACTGATAGAAATATAAACACAAACAAACAGCCAGTAAGAAAAGTTCTTTCAAATTAAGAAAATCTTTAAAGCGACAACAGCGCCATGAGTCCAAGATAGTGTCATTTTTGAGTGTCCCCTTCTATTAATATTTATTCAATGATTCAAACTAATTTCTAATATGATTGCATTCAACCAGCATTAATGAAGTTTTTAAGAAATAGGTTCCCATATTTTGTATTTCTCCTGGGTTCCATCAGCTCCAAGTAACAGCATTGCTTCAAGCAATTTCCGAACCAGATCTAACAAACCTCCAATATTCGAGTCAAATGATTGATGCAGTAACTTTGGCATGATTGGTGATTACTGTGTCCAACCAAATTTCTTTAGCAAAAAGCAATAGCCCTCCGATTTAGGGATATTTTTTTTCTTGTTCAAACCCAAATTTATTCACACTCCACTTTGTATATAAAACGTGAGTCTGATTTGTTGGATTTTAATTGCTTACTGAACAAGAGCTTCTTTGAACGGACTCCTTTTTATATTTCCCCAAAACAAAATACAAAAACAAACACATATCTTGTTTTTACTATAGAGCTTTATATAGAATGTTTAGCCCTATCTTACAGTGGGCCGAACAAATGATGATTCTGGCAAGTCAAACTAATTATTAAAAATGGAATTACCTGAGGTGCTCGTTGCTTGTAACTTACTTAAATACAAAGACGAACCTTCAAAATGGTGGGAGACAGGAACATCATCGATACCTTTACGTCACTTGAACACCGGCGTAACGTTTCCTGTCTCTCACTCTTTTATCGTTACTTTTACTAATGAAATAGCCAGTTGCATTCCTCACCTTAACCAATTCAACCGTTATACTCGCGCTTCTAGGAATGCCCATTAGTTTACTCTTGAACCCAACTTCGGTCGTACTGTTAAGTACAGGGATTAGTTTTTTAGCCGTACCACGCGAATGTGGAATACCACATACAGTTTTGGACACATACCTTACCTATAAGATCTTCGCATTTTTCAATATGACCGATTCAGCTATTAACATGTCCTTAAAACCTAGGGTCAAACATCAATCATCTCATCAATAAATAAACAATATGTTGCTGAATGGTTTCACTTTGGCAATTGTTGCTCCACTTAAAATACTTTGTGAATTGCAGTACCAATTGAGGTGACGTGAACGAGCTTGAGGATTTGATCCCCGAATTGGAGTGAGTTAGATTGGTATTTTGTTCTGCAAAATAGAAAATTCATGTCAGGTTGCAAAAACGAAACGCATTTGGAATTTTCTCATGTTTAAAGATCAAACATTCCACTGTGATTCTAAGAGCTCGAATTGAAGAAGAACAATTTTAATTAAAAATTAATTTCAATTACGAAAATATGTGTACTTGTAGGTGTCTGTGTGCTTTTTTTAATATGTATAAGTACCTATGCGTAGTGATAATCGTGTATGAACAAACTTATTTGCGAAGTAAGGGGCAAATGATTGAAAACAGAAAACAGAAATCAGCAGAAACACAACGTTGCTTGCTGCAGCGGAACGGTTGAATTTGTTTGCGTTTTATTTGTTTTTTTTTTTTTTTAATTTTTTTTTTTTGTATGAGAACAATAGAAAATCATGAAATAATTGCTTAATGAAATGCGTTCTTGAACGCAGCAATCGAACGAACATACTAACAATGGCAAGAGTGAGTGATTGGTTGCAACTTGCAATTTACAATGGAATGTGGTTCATCGAGCAAGACTAAAAGTCCTTAAATTGAATTGATAGGATATTAGCTGGATGTTGAAGGGAATTTTAATTGGTTTTTGTGGTTTGCTTTAAAGTTATTGTTGGTTATTAAAATTTATTTTTATTTCTTGTTTTCCTTCTTTTTTTTAAATAGGTGAAATATTGTTCACATATACATAGATTGGAATTATATTTGTGTTTTCCTCCTTAATATAAAACCAGAAAAGTTCATTTTGATCAGGATTATTGTTGATATATTTTAAGTCAATAGACACCGTTCAACACAACACCATATTTTTCATAGAGATGATTTTTTGTAGCACACTGACCCATTTTGTGGCGATAGAATTAAGTTTTAAAAAAATTCTGTTTAAGAAAAAAACACTAAAATAAATGAAAAAAAAGAAGATTTCTCTACGTTTTTCATCCAAGGAGAACGTAGTTTTTAAGCAATGGGGAAAATCTTATTGACCACTCAAAAAAATGGCCGCCAGCAAAAAAATTTAATTCTTTAGTTTGATATTTAGTTCACTAGATTACCAGCCGAGGACTCTGGCCCTGTGCCAGTTAGTAAATTTGGAAATTTTAATAATTATAAGATTTCATAGTTGAATAACTCAATATATGAATTTTATTGTTTTCGTGCAAAAATTAATACATTCTAGTTGTTATATTTAACGGAAAATATTTACAGCCCTATTCTCCCCAACATCACTGATACCTCACAAGTCACAACTAGTGGTGAAATTGATTTTGTGACTTTTTCGTATTCTCCCCCACGGTCACAAGTTGTGAGAGTCACAAAAACTATCGAAATTGTGATCTCCTTATAGGCAGGTCACAACTCACAAATTTTTTGTGTTTTGATATTTCGGTGTACAAAAGCTTCTGAATTTGCATTTGTGAGATATAATGGAAGTGGATTTTATTTTATTCCATATCCATCTTATTCGAGATGTTTTATCTGAAAACGAAAAGTATCTACGAATTGTATGGCTCCAAAGAACCTATTGTATTTGTAGATTGTAGCGAAGACGACTCTTAAGAACTATGAAAAACTCAAACGATCCATTTGCCCTACAAGAAAGCATTTTCATGAAAATATATTAATTGTGTTACCTGGCGCTTGCATTATTGAAATATTAAATCAATCAAACACAACAAAAAATTGAATAACTTTTATCGCTAGTAACCATACTGCAAATGTTTTGTTTGCATATTATTTTAAATCCTGCTATCGATAGCTTTTCGATTAAAGCGATTATAATCACAGAGGGTTCTTGATGTTAACCATCATAAGAAATGTCTGATGTATACGCATTATTAGATATTTTTGTGGCTTATCATAATGTTGCTAAAAAATCAACCCACATTTTTTGTGGCTTACAATGTTTTTGTTTTTGGCTTATCATTCCAAAAACGCTGTTTTGTAATTCACTATGAAGTGAATCCAAATCATTTTTACATGAAGTCGAAAAAACTTGATTCTTCTCGTAAATGCAAGAACAGTGCTAACCTCACCCCCCCCCCCCCAAATTCCAAAGTCAATTTTTTCAATTTATAAAACTGATGAAAAAATGATTGAAAATTTTCGGTTTTTTCTTGAAAAATAATAGTTTTTTTTTTAAGTTTTAAAACTGGATTAAAATTGCGTGTGTTCATAATTTCCAAACATTAAGATGGAAATATTATTTTTGTGGGAACTGAGATGCCCTCAAAACGAATTTGTAAATAATGGTGAATTTTCACTCATCTTCATCTGCAAATACAAGACAGATTTATGCCAAATAAGTCAAAAAGTACTTTTATGAAGATGAACTTGTTCGTCTTTATATCTGTTTTATGGTACTTGCTATAATCTGTATTCAAGAAGATCTTTGCATTTTGTACTTCTCTCAATATTCAAGTAATGGAAATTATATATCTTATATCCCTTTTTTTGTAGAATGCTCATGAAGATAAATGAAATTCCAATAAAGTTACTCATTTGGTTTTTTAAACATACATAATATAAAATATAAATTTTTAAAAATTTTGAATTTCACCACCCCATTCGAATAGTTATAACTTTCATTTTATTTTATTTGATATAATAAAAAACGCCTTTAGTACGTATATAGTCCGAAAACAAGAGAAGTGACACAGAGTTTTAAAACTTTGCAAAACTGTAAGGCCTTTGAAAACCGACGCGATGCTACCGCCATCCACGATAAAAATGTGGATTCAGCACATGTAAGCCAATGGAGAGGCACACAAATATCCCGCAGATATGTATGTAGCTTCTCCTTTGATTTAAATATGCTTCATCCATATATTTATCGTGATTAATACGCACCGCCATCGCGTCAGTTTAGAAAGGCTATATAGCTTTTCCAAATTTTAAAGTTCTGGGTCACGTCTCTTGTGTTCGGACTATAACGCCGCCGCGCCACGCCGGCCGAATCAAAATCGCATTTGAACTCGACAAAGGAATTCAAATGTGTGAAAACGTAGTTCAAACACACAATCACTTCACAATTACGAAATTGAGTCCAATTTTTGTCAAAGTCAATTTATTATTCGAAAAAAATTAAGAAGCAATTTTAATACACAAATCAAAAAAAATTGTCCTGGGGCCCCTAGGTGGCGCTGGGCCCGTCGGCAGTTGCCTCTTTTGCCTTATGGTTAATCCAGCTCTGATTCCACATACTCCTTTTGAATACTCCTTCCTGTTTTAATATTGGAGCAAATACTTCAATAAATATCCGAGGAAAGCGTTATATCAGTGCTTACTCCGATAACAATTTTCTTATTCACACATATACTCCGTGTTTCTTTAGCATTGGAGTATATATTCTCCGATTATTTATGGTATGACTATAGTGTGCTCACAGCAAGTTGATTCAACGCATCTTTAACTCTAATAACATTTTTACTTCCATTAAGAAGAAGTAGGCATAAAACTCTTAATCTTGGAAATCGAAAGCAAAATTTGAATTTTAAAGTACCAATCGTCCCTACTCTCAAAACCAAAATACATATATTTAAATCCCATCTAAGAAATTCTGTCTGAAATATTAATTTAAATTAATTTCAAGCAAACTCTACTCGCATAAGAAGAAAATTAATATTTTCCTCGAACGAATGTTCTAACTCAACTCCCAAAAGAAATATTTGAATCCCTGTGCGTGTACACTAATTTCTTACTACCGACCTTAATTCCACATCACTAACCAATCAAGCTGTCATTCCCTGCCAATCTTAATAGAAATCCTTCCATGTTTATTCCAACTGAAATAATTAAATAATAAAAAAAAAATTGTTAACCTACTCCAGGGCATGTGATCCTGTTTTATATATGTATATACCTGTACACGTACCGACAAACATTATACGAACACATTTCCATATCATACCTTTTCATGGGTAAATTAACTTTTATATGCATTTGCCCACCTTACGCTATCACGCTTCCGACCTTCCAAAAACCACACCGTACTTCTATAACAGAGACCAACAGACACCTTCACTGTGCCCACAAGCTACAACCTACACATACCCTTCGCCTTCAGTCTATAGTTTTAGTGCCAATAGCTAACTATAGGGTTAGTTACCGAGGGTAGTATAAGCCTCTATATGTATTTATTTGATGCAATGCATTGCATATATATTGGCTTGAAGCATTAGTTTGCTTGTTGATTGGATATACTACGAGTTTGAACGGATAAATAAAACTCGTCATCATGATGACACAAATGTGGGATATTTGATGTTTCATTGCAGCAATACATCGAGAGGAGAACAACGATAGCTCGCACCATGGGCACGGATATGTACCTACACATCCGGCAAATGAAAGAAAGCCAGATATGAATAAAAAAAAAATAAAAATCCTAGATACATACTCGAATATCCTGATTCTCTGCGACGACGACTTTTCGTTTTTATTCCTCTGTTATTAATCCCATTTGATAAAATGTCATCGGCGTTTTGTAGAACTATGTTTGCACACCATGCTTTTTCAACTGATGTCCGTTTTTTTTTTTTGGGTGTTTTCCTTAGTTTATTTATATTTCGATTCGAATGCAAGAGAACCTTGAATACTGGACACTGTCGTGAGTTGTTGCTTTCATTATTTGTATTATAACATCAGAATCCTGCTGCATAGCCGGAGCCACAATACCCAAAATTCCCTAAACACGAAATATAATTTATCCATATTGAGAAGCATATACACATGTAGGTAGATATTCTGTGCTGAAATACATAGTTCAAAACAGACATTTAATATGAATAAAATTTTTCAAACTTTTACGTTTTGTTAAAGTCAAATAACTGGAATTTTGAGTTTTTGCTGATTCCATAAAATAACTAAGTAGGAGTGGGTTATCATTATTATCTAAAATTAAACAACTAGTTTTTTTGGATAAAGTTCCTGAAATAAAAAAAAAAAAAACTGTTTCCAAATAAGTTTTAACCTTTAAAATTGTTGAGATTTTTATTTGAATGCTATCACTGTACGATGTTTAATTTATTCATTTATCCCTTTAGCAAAAATATAATAAGAATATTTTTTTATTTAACTACAATTTTCAATCTAAATTTTGTTAAAAAAAAATAAGGGTTTTCGAGAAATTAAGAAAAAAAATCTAGAGTTTGTGTTCCTTAAAATCACGCATTGATCCAAACTTACAATACTGTTTAAAATATGTCTTCGTAGATAGGCTTGTTTTCAAGCCTTCTATTAAAAATCGTTATCAATTTTTGGCTCCAAAGTTATAGTAGGAACTCTCCTCTGTTTTGCTTTGTAAATCTAAAGCCTGTTGGCAAATTAAAAAAAAAAAAAAACAAATTTCCATAAAATTTGGGATTCTATGGATAGAAAAACTTATTGTCTAATTGGAACAAACTGTAATTTGTTTCCTTCATTATTTGGTAAAAAGCCAAATCGTGTAGGGTTTAGGTTCAACTCTCTCCAATTCTTCCCCAGTCGAGTGACTTTCCAAGTACTGATCTCGTAAAGAAGGACGGATTCAACATTGGATTGGACAAGTCAAAGCTTGGTAGATTTTGCATTACAACGTCTGTAGAATACTTCAATACTTGCAAGATATGGAACATTTTCTACCATCTACATATACTGTTTGTCCAGAAATATCCACTTGACGAGGACGAGGTATTTCTAAGACTGACCCTTTTTTTACAAATTTTGCTGTATTGATCTTTAGTCCAACGATCTCACATTCTTTATCTACTCTTGATGTGATTTGATGCAGATCCATGATCTTATGGGAGAGAAAAAATAAGTCATCCACGTTGTCAATGTTTTCGAGGTTTGATTAAAAGCTGCGTGCAGAACATCAACAGAGACAATATTGGTGAAAGTATACAGCCAGCCCTATGTTCTTTTGTCAACCTACAATTATAAAGAACGTGACATTTGTAACATAATAGTTTTATCATTTATCTAGGATGCACCGCCTGCCCAAAGCAAGCCAGATAAATTCTCTATTGACACTGTTTAAACGATTTTCGAAATGAAAAAAACCGCCGCAGATGTGCATTACGGTTTGCATTAAATATATCAATATTGTATCATTTGCTTTTACAAAAAGGCACATTTTGACATTTAACATTTTTAAGTTTTAGAACGCAAAGTTAAGTTAATAAAAATATTTGTATACCGATTAGTTTTGCTATTCCTAAGGAAATTGATCTACCCGTTTAGACCCGTTTGTTGCTCGATGCAAAATAACTTCCTTGGATACAACCATTTTTATTTTTTGACATGAAACCAATAACTGTCCTATAGGACAGCCGTAAAAATATGAAATCATAGACTGCCTATACAATATACAAACAATGCAATCGAATAAAACTGTGAATATTGAACGAACGAAGGAAAGGTATATGTATGATGCAACGGTTGTGTATAGATTGTAGCGTGTTGTACTACACGCACTAAGTGAGAATATATGCGATTGAATATTTATAGCGACAAAATGAATGTCAATTTAATATTTTATTGCCATTTAATTACAACGAATGTTGTTATATGGAAATTTCCTCAAAAGTTTACGAAGTGAAAATTTCAATAAATCGCCAGCGGCAACTGTACCCCAATAGTCGAGTCGAGCCGAGTCGAACCACATCGGAGAACGGTCCCCACCGACCGACGAACTGGCTTCATGTGACTTGGCTTAAATAATAATTAAAAAAAAAAAAAAAAAAACATCGCGAACTTTATGTAGAACTACACTTGCAGTGTCAATAAATCGTTGTAATCGGTTTTTAAATATCGCTACAAGTGAATTAACAACTGAATCTTTTCCGTTCTCACAACCATCGCACCATCAACCATTTCCACATGCAGCTTCTGTATACCAATCTACCTACATGTAGCGGTAAATGGTAAAGTGCAGTTTAAAACTCGATTATAATGTTTAAATTTAGTTTTGATCTGGCGTATTTACGAAACATTTTGTTTCGTTTGCGTTATTTTTTTTTCTTTTTTTTTTAAATTTTATTTTTTAAATTAAATTTGTGCGAAACAGGATGGCGAAGGGAAATGAATATTTTTTCATAATATTCCTTTTTATGTTATGGACAAATTGATAAATGAATTGATGGTAATAGATTGGATCTTTTGAAAGGTTCAATTGATCGGAATTAAATTAAATGATACGGCAGTTGCTATTGCTTTTGGAAATAGTTTGTGATGTATAGCCAATATATGTATTCATGTCGATTATGGAATTCGAATCATATTATACTCTATTGGAGGCCGTTTTACCCCAGGACTTATAAAATGTTAATATGCAGTTTCCATAATTCCTGTCAATAACATTATTTAATTTTTAATTAGCTGTTCTCGCACTGAAAATACGGTTGGCCCAAAAAATCCTCAAAATGTTTTACAGACATTTGCAGCTTTCTTGTGAAATGCTGATGTGATTTTCTAAGTGCTGAACCCATAAAGAAGAACGGATTCAACATTAGAACGGAATGCACGTAGCTTGGACTTTACACTAATAGAATTATTTCGCCATATTTTGTGACACCATTCCAAACGCAGCTTTTGCTTTCCCGATTTGGCCTGTGGAGTCGCAAAAAGCCTTGCCACTGAAAAATTGATGAACAGAAATGTTAATGTCGGCAGACAGACGGCAACCAAAGCCATATAGCCAATAGGGGACTATTTTCACAATGTCAAAACTGGCGGACTGTTGTTTCAATTACATAGCTGTCTTGTTAACCTTGTAGACGCCACAGCTCCTGAACATCATGGTAATTCAATTGAGGAACGAAAAAGTCAGCAATTATGGCTCTATAACGGTCACCATTGGCTGTAGCATTCTGGCCAGCATCGTTTTTAAGGAAGTACGGAACAATAATTCCACTGGCGCTTAATACACAGTAAACAGTCAATTTTTCTGGATGTAACGGTGTCTCAACGTACATTTAAGGATTATCTTACTTCCAGCATGGCAGTTGTTTTTATTGAAGAAGCCATTCATTCAAAACTGCTGCTGTACAGGACCATGGTCCTGCCAGTACTCACGTATGGATCCGAGACTTGGGTGCTTAGCAAAAGACACTCCGACCTCTTAGCCGCGTTAAAGAGAAAAGTCTTAAGGAGAATTGTTGGCCCCATATGTGAGGAAGGACGATTCCGGAGACGGTACAATCATGGTACGCAATCTACCTTGAAGCAGACATAGTGGCAAAATTTAAGCTCGGTAGACTCCGGTGGGCAGGGCACCTAGCTCGCATGAGTGAAGAGGAACCTGCTCGGAAAGTCCTTTGTGATACATTCTATAGTAGACGGCAGCGTGGTAGACCATGCTTGCGCTGGAGAGATGGCGTAGACCAGGACGCCCGAAGCCTTGGGATGCGCAACTGGATGGCGTCGGCTCAAGACCGGGATAAGTGGAGAGACTTGTTGAAAGAGGCCAGAACCGGACCCAGGTTGTTGAGCCGATGATGATGATGATTCAACCAAAAGTAAGCTTCATCGCTGAACAAAATTGATTTCAAATGATGATTTTCAAATAAATTTGCACAATTTTGAAGCGTTATTCCGGTGCCAGCTTATTTATGTTAAAATGCCAAACCAATCTAAAAAAAAATAAAATAAGCAGTTGCATTCGAATTTCATCTTTGTCAATGGTTTCAATGTTAACTTGTGATACGTTGTTTTAATTCTATTGATATCTTGCTTAGTTTTGGAATTATAGCGATTAAAAGTGTTGCCATTTTTTTATTTCTTTTTTTTGTTTCAAGATATTTGTGAATTTAATTGAAGACTCACAATTGATTGCATTGAAAAACTAGACTAGTTGGCTAGTTATAATTTCCTCCATTTCACTGCACAGTTTAATTCATTTGACTGATCTAATGTCAAAGAAATAAAATGAAATCTTGAATTCAAAGACATGCGAGTAAGTTTTGGCATGAAATTTTGGTCCGTACTTTGAGATTTTTATTTCTACTTTTGAGTAATCACTTCCGAGTTCCGACTCAGAATATACAAAAGGAAATATAACTAAGTACTTCAGAGTTGTCATTTCCAATGTTCATGTATGTATATCTAAAAATAGCCTGAATAAAGTGTTCATATTAAAAAAAACATGAAACAAATAAAATGGAGTTTCTCGAAGAAACCCTGGCTGTTAAGAAGACAGTATGAAGTAATTTTCTAACTATTTTATTTTACTTACTTTGTTATAAGTTGGGTTAACAAGACTACATAGTAATTCCAAACCACATGAGACATGGAAAAACTGTACTGAACATGAAGTTCGCGTCTTGATGGACATATTTAATGTCCATCTCTGGACAGAACTTGAAATATTACCAGACAACCAGGTGAATTGTGTACAAAGTAAGAAACATATAAACATACAAATGTTCAACGACCACAATCTGAAGATACAACCGCAATAAATAATTGTGTCCAATCTTGATATAAAAGCACTACTGCTCCTGCTCCTGCTCCCGCTCCCGCTCCGCTACAAACACTGCTACTGTATACACAGCCTTAACTGAGTTCTTCTTCGGTGACTGCAATACAATTGGATACTTTGTACCCATCATCATCATTCAGTGGATATTTTTTTTTTTTTTTGGTTGTTCGTCCGTCCTATGGTCTGGTCTGGTCATCCTTATTGTGAATGGCCATTGTATGGCACTGGATATTGTGCAAAAGGTTGGGATAAGTGATAAGGATAACATTTGCCATTCACGACATAAGCTGCCGCACTAGGCAGTGTGTATACGAATAAATATTATCGTCACAGCTTCAATCACGAACATGATATTTTGTGTTAAACACAGTTCACGGGCATTTGTTACAATTGCACTAGACCGTGCATAGTGCCGCATGACAAATGAGCTTTTGCCAACAATAAAATGCAAATACAAAATCAAAACGACTGAAAGGAAGATAATTGGAACTGAAAGTATTTTCAAATGGCACGCGATTTTGGTATTAGAGTGTGCGAAAAAGGATATACATATGATTTGGTTGTTTTGTTATTGAGTGTGTGCTTTAGTCGCCTTGTAAGGGATTTGGGAATTGGCTTTAATAATTATGTAGGTAGGTTCCTGTATAGGTATGAAAAAAAAGTAATTTGTTGTTGACAATAATGTAGGTAGGTTTAGCAGTGATTCAAATTCATGGCTTGGTGCTTTTTTTTTTTGTTGTTGTTTATGGTTTAATTACATAAATATGGAGCATACGGGAATGATATTGAGATTATAATGTTTTTTTTTTATATAGAAATGATGAACCGAATGTGTTAGGTGTTATTGACCGAAACCATAAAGCCCACATAAAAAGTGCCACAATTTTCAAAAAAATTTCTTAACAATTCTGTGGCAACAAGGAATAACAGCATAAGTCGACTTATGTCGAAATTGAGCTTTTGATAATATCGGATGCGTAACGAGTGATTCTACCTCCAATATTTTTTTCGTATTTGTATCTCTTATATGGTTTCTGAATTATAGCCTAGAAAAAAAAACAACATAAGTCGTTTTCTATGCTCAATTTGCACAAGCAAAAACAACACAAGTAGATTTATGCTCTTTTTACAAAACTATAGCAATTCCTTTTGAAAAAATAAGTCGACTTGTGTTGTCACTTGCGTAGCTATTCCGAATAAAAATAATTTATTTTTTGCGGAATGCTTAATGCGGAAAAACGACATAAGTCGACTTAAGATCAGAACATTTACAAAACTGCATAAGACTGCATAAGGAAAAACAACACAAAAATTCAAACTGCTTTCCTGAAAAACTACAAAAGGTTACTTATGTTGTTTTTCCTTGTTTCCACAGAATTAAATTTTTTAAATTTGGACTTTAAAACACACATCCTTGGCCTACATTAGATTTGTGCATTATTATTTCTAATATGTCTTACTGTAAAAAATATCACAAGACCCGAAAACCTACAATACGCTAAAATCAAAATTTGTTGGAACATTTTGTTTTTTATTTGGGAGTTATGACCTTTAATTTGGGCGTTTTGATCAGCACTGATCGCCGTAAACTATCTGGCACCTTGGCGAGGAAGCATTCTTTACCACACGCCACGCCGCCTACCCCATTCGGCAGCACTGCATTTATCAATCAAATGAAATTTTAGTTGTTTATTCAGTTTTAAAAATTATATTCAAACTCTAGGGTGATTTTAAATATTGACTGCGTGACTGTTGTACGGCCGGATTCTTTATTTTTGGAGCTAAAAAAAATTTCAATTTTCATCATCAAAAACCCAAGTTATCGCTTCAGTAGTTTAGGCTGAACTGAAGGTTGAGGTACAAGCAGACAGACAGACTTATAAAACTGCGGGCCCGATTTTTTGCTCTGTTCTCTACCATCAGAATATAAAGTCTGATTAATATATCGAGTTCCATTTTTTATATACGAATCCAAAACTTGACTTACAGTCTTAAACACGAATTGGAACATTTATTGAAAACTCAATTAAACAAAACAATGTGAATACTGAGTGTATTGAACCATTTTACACAAAATCAAGGAATTGGAGCAACATTTCAGATTTATGTTTTAGCTTTCAAAATATGGCTACAGGGAAGAGTCTTGAGTTCACCTTTCCCTTTTATTTTTCTATTTTTGATTTGCTCACAAAAAAAAGGAACAAGAGGACAAATTCTACAATAAAATGTTTTTGGTATTTTTTTTATCAACTAAGTAAATTAAAGCTGAAAGTTAAGTTCTACAGTTAGAACCTTTTTAGTTCGTGGACCTAGTATCAATCTAAAAACTATGTATCTGCATTTTAGCTTTGATTGAATTTAATTAAATTGTTTAAACTTTAGACATCGGCGTCAGCAAAACATACCTAAACTCAAACACACATAAGACTGTACCTACACGTACCAATATTTGTGTACACATTAATGCCAACAAAAACAAACAAAATATTTCAGTTTAATATGAATTTCAAACATATATAAATTTAAATTAATTTCCTCAATTTCTCCTCCGAATCCGAAGAAGAACCAGCAAAGTGAGAAAAAGTTTAGCAATCACTTTTCATCCACACACAAGGGGTTATACACAAAATAACTAAAATGTCCTTTCTCAAATTTGCCTCCTTAGGCGGTTCATATTCATTTTCTGCTTAAAGGACGACATCCCCAATCAAAGAAAAAAAAAACCCAAACAAAGCAAAACAAACAAGAAACCTTATAAGAAAAAATAAAAGGCTTTCTCTATTTGGACATTTAGCAGACCATTTTCACATCTTTATTCAAGAAAGTGTTCTACTTTACCCAGCAGCAGTAAAAAAGGACACAGGGACACAACTGTCTCACCTGGTCTAAGCATAGGTTTGTATAAATAAAGCAGGTGTTATGCCTAACCTATAGCTCTTTATTTCCGCTATGCCGCCTCCTTCGTATAAAGCAGTCTAAGAAAAAGCACAAATAAGACATTATACCTGTTATAGGTAGGTATAGGTACAAAATGCCTTGCAGGGTTGAAATTAATTGTCTGACAAACCGAACCCACTTTTAAATCAAAAAGGATCTATTACAAGCGAGCATGCATGGCGCTTCATATTAATGTAGAAACGACACTATAATGCTCCTATACCTCCCACATCCTTCACATATCCGTTGCCTTTCACTATTTCACTCACAAGAACCCCCGGAATAAATTGTTTTCGGTTTTCTCATTCGACTGTTTTTTTTTTTGTCATTTCCGAAGCGGATTTTGTCGTCTGCTGCCGCGTCTCTTGCCACCAAACAATATTACTTGTTTACGGATGAGAATTTCAGTTCCATGAAAACCGCTGAAATAGTAGAAAGCGTTTTTCTAGAGAACTTTAATAGTTTAATAACAATATACGAGTATACTATAGCTACGACAAACTGGAGTAAACCTACTTAGCAAACTACCAATATCGAAAATGTCTTCGATGAAAATGGAAAAGGTTAGGTATGGTAAGCATATAACTGAAACATGGTAATAAATAATCACAGAGGTGTTAGCAAAATAATAATTGATAGCACTTTACATTTACAGAGTGGTGACACGTTAACAACAACAAAAACAACAATGGCGGAGAGGACAACAGCTATTCCAACAAAACACTGCTTAATTTGTTTGTTGTCATGGATCGTATAGGTAGTTCAATGATATTGGGGTTATATACCGTGTGTGTATAGCGATGGCCGCAGATAAGATGTCAAGGGTTAGTTGGATAAGAACAAATAATGATGAAGTCAAGCGACACATTATACCGTTATACGGTTTAGTCGTTCGTACGATGTAAGACAATGTAAGCGTTAAGGTTATGGTGAAAAAGGCGAGCGCTGATAGAATCGTAATTGATAGTTTATTTTCGTTGTCAAAATCTTTGAATGCGTAGATTTTTTCGAGGTCAATAAAATGGTGGTAGATAGGTTTTATAAAAACTAATCTGTCGTATTTAATGCCACTGGAATTTAAGAAGGAGTTTGTATGAAATTAAAATAACAGTCCCCTAGAGCTTGATTTATATTAAAAGGGGAATAAGTCCTCTCCCTACGACATAGTCATATAAATATGAGACCAATCACCTATCAATGGACGTTCAAGAACACCACCATTTATGAGAACTGAATACAAACGTACTAACAATCCTCTCCGCGACCGATGGTATTGGGAGAAGGTGTAAAATAAAAATGTCTTCCTATGTTTTCATGTGTGCTTATGTGCTACAATATAAGATCATCGGAGTATCCACCAAAATCGTGTCGATCTTAAAAAGGCACTTTACCACCACTGGAAAGGGATTTATCCACATTAATAGAGCCGTAAATGAGTATCTATCAGGAAAAAATAGAGCATGCGACGTTAGCCTTAAATTATTTGAATTTGAGATTTTTGAAAGTTGTTCCAATTTTGTTTGTTCCAATTTTTTAAATATTCAAAAATTCGCGTTTTAAACATCTATTCAGTTCTTAACCTTTGAACCTTTGATATATTGTTGTAATGGACAAAATTCAAAAAAGAAATCTAGACTCAAAACAATTGGTAAATGCAACAACAAAATTGTCTCGAAAAGCTTTTCTTAAATA
Source organism: Syrphus vitripennis (assembly GCA_958431115.1). Lineage (NCBI taxonomy): Eukaryota > Metazoa > Arthropoda > Insecta > Diptera > Syrphidae > Syrphus > Syrphus vitripennis. The sequence continues at coordinate 52,360,808 of OY288108.1, forward strand.
CGTCAAACTTCTTTATAACGAACTTCCTTATAACGTAATTCTCTCTATAGGTAGTGAATTTAATTTTGTTCCCCTTCACCTTAAGAAATATCCCATACGAATTAGGTTCTTTATCTTTACAACGAAATTCTCTTCATAAGGAACTGATTTTTTTTCCCGAAAGCAACGTTGTTTCTCTTTATAACGAAATGTCAATTTTCAAATTTGAAAACAAAGTTTACTCGATTTGTATTTCTTATTTTAAAAGGGAACTCCCCGTTTTGGGAAGAATTTTTTGTAAAGTGAATGCATGGATGCATTAAAAAGCGCATGTGTAGTAGAAATGTTACGCATATCAACAGGTCAATAGTTTGAGTTGGCATTTAAAAAAAAAAAAGTTAAAAGGGAAGAAAAAAAAGATTTTGTAGGAAGATTGGGTGTATCGTTTAGTACATTGTCGACAATTTTAAAGAATGAATGCAAAATTTTAAAGTTTGCCGAAGAAAGCTCAAACAGAATCCAAAAAAAAAAAAAGAAAAACATAATACTGTAATATGGATAAAGCAATGTTAAAATGGGTGCAGATAAATAGGAAAAGGAATTACCACTCTCGGGCTCTATTATCAAACAAAAAGCTAAATTTTTTTCTGAATCTTTGGAACAGCATAATTTCAAAGGCACTACTGGATGGTTAGATAATTTAAAACACGGTAAGCTGGCAGTGTTAAAAAAAAAAAATTTCTATATAACGATTTTTTATAAAAGTTCTTTATACCTAACGAAGAAATTTTTTGTTCTCTTCAAGGTTCGTTATAAAGAAGTTTAACTGCAATTCGTTCTTAAATTTTAAAAATACATTTTTTTTAAATAAACTCGTCAACCCTCTTTAATATTCAAATCACAAAAAAAAAAAAAAAGAAAAACGCTCCTGCTCAATAATGCATCATTCACCAAAACAGAAAAGCATATAAGAAACAACAAGATTTGAAAACAAAGACTTTTTACAATCTATGATATGTCTTGAACCCTCTTTTTGGAAATCTAAATTTCAAAAAGTTATCCAGGTTTTTCCAAGATGATGTTCTAAATATTTCGAGATAATCGTTCCTAGCTAATGATTTTCAGTATCTATACAAAATTTCATTAAAATCAGTAAAATCCAGTTCTTCCGAAGATTTTATGCAAGAATATTGAAAATTGAAGAGTGAAGCCGAAAAATATTTTGTTGAATACAAAGATGTTGTTGTAAAGGAACATAAATAAAGCCCCATCTAAAATCTATCAAATTCTTTAATTGTATAGATAAATATAATAGACCATTGAGAAGGTGTCGTCAATTAGTTTTAGGGGGGGTCCAGTTGAAGACAAAAAATGTACACGAAAGCCCAAAAAAGATTAAGTTGATTTGCATGGAAAATCGTGAAGAAGTTTTTTTTAGTAAAGTTAATCTATTCTCAGATTTCTTACAGCACTTCGGGTTTTCGAGATATTTCAATTTATAAATTATTTTAAAGGTAACAACGGGTGTTGGTTTCCTATTGAAAAAATGTCATTATTTCTGAACGAATTTTCTTCTTCAAAATTAAATTTCAAACTTTCCAATACCTCTTCTACCTAGTTGGTTTTTCCCACATAATTTAAGAAACACTTTAATATAATATCCAAAACCCTTAATTAAATTTAATTATTTAAAATTTAATTTTTAATAAAAAAATTGGTAGTTTAAAAAAAGATTTTTTCATTTTTATATAAGTTTTTTATATGTTTACGTGTGATGAAATTTATCTTAGTTAAGTATTTTTTTAAATTTAGACCAACAAAATCAACTGTCTTGATTCATCCCCTTGAGGCTTATTTAAAACAAGTCAGAATTAAATTCTTTGTACCATAAATAAATAATAGGTAAATCCAATCTATCTCTAAATTTCTTTTCGACGTAGATACGAGTATACCTCACACGATTTGTATATTTTTGTTGTTAAAGAATTTAAAACTTCTATGAAATGTTAATCCATGAATCATTATTTTTCTGCCTTTGTGTTTTGAAGTTTCACGCAAAACAGACCCTTATTCATAAAAAGGCGGGCATATACATACTTACTTTGTTAAAATCTTTCTCAATGCCACCAACATGAAATCTCCGACTTCAATTTCCCATCACCAATTTCTACATCCGACATTGATGTTGATTGGCATTCAAGTTTACTCTCTAATTACAAATAACCCTATTTATAGAAGCCCTGACTTGGAAGCGGCACAGAGCAGTTCTCTCCGGAATATTCCTTTCGCCTATGTATATATGAATTAATCGCATCAAATTGTAACTTCCGAACTTTGAATGAATTCCATACTTCCAAATACATTGTCGTTTTCTTGTGGGAATTGAAAAGAACTCATATGTCAGATTGTCGATCCTTCTGAGCAACAGCTAAGGAGAGCTATATAGCTACTCTGTGACAGAGGTTCCTTCTTCTTCTTCTTCTTCTTCTTCTTCTTCTTCTTCATCTCTAACCGGGGCTTGTCATCCTTTTTGGAAGTTTCATAGAATTTTGTGTCAAAACAGAATGTTGGTTCATGGAATGGAGTCAAGTCTCCCACAGTCTCCCACACAGAACACTCTATCTCTAGATGCTATAATTTATATTAAAAGTTTCTCCCCATTAGTTGAAGTTTAATCTACTTTTGCAAAGGAGTCAACCGGATACGACGCCCGAGCTTCTGATAGTACCAACATATAAACGAGGTACCTAATATATATTTATTTTATATACATATATGTATATCCGGCAACAATATTGGAATCCTGAATCCATGAAATTGCTCTACAAGGATTAATTAACTTGCGTATGAGAGGGTATATATACGAGAGGTTCGTGTACACAAATGTGTTCCAAAACGCCCATTCATTCACTCATCGTGCTAGAATATCATTTACATTTCCTATGACCTATTTGTATGTGACACTAATTCAAAAGAGAGGATCTTTTTGTTTTTCCATTCCTCTTCTATTTTTTTGGATTTGGGTTTAGACAGGGCTGCATTTAAAAAAATTTTAAATAGAAGAGATTTGAAGATCTATTTTAAATTATGTACATTTTTGCGCTTATCTGTAAATTACCTTTACGTTATGAAAATTAATTTGGAAAACTGGGTTTTCCTAACATTTTTATGGGTGACGTTATTTTCAAGAAAATAGAATAAATTCTTGTTCAAATTACTAAAGATAGTATAGAGAAACCGTTTTGCAAGAAATTTCAAATACATATTTTAGAACGAGAGCTGACAGCAAATTTTTGGTTTGGATTATTTTGTCGCCGGGGCTGGAAGCCCAAAGTTGAAAACGGCGATTTGCCAGATTTTGGTTTGGAGTATATGTTTAACAACCCTTTATAAAGACTTAAATATAATATGTTAACTACAGAGATCTACGCTCTGATTAAGAATTTCGGGGTCCCAGACGATTTGAGTGTCGCCTTAGACTATACATATGTATCAAGCCGTTTTTGAAATATTTTAATTTTCAAAAAATAGTTCTCTGTCTGTTGAAAATAAAACCCCAGAACAACTCGGTTTTACTTTTCGTATCGAAGAACTAAAATTTAAATCAGCTGATTTTTTGATATTTTACAAATTTTCGTGATTCAAAAAATGTCCGTTTGATTTCCTCACAATTGTGTTTCGACAGAAGTGTGGAAATTTTTTTTGACAAATTTTGCTTTATAATTTTTTTGACAAATTATTTTTCGACTGTTTATTTTATGACGAACACTTTTTTCGACAAAACTTTTTTTTACCAGTAAACAACAACAGATTGTCAGATATTCAACTTGCGAATCAAAAGTTATAAGCTAAGCCAAATTAAAATATGCAAGTTAAGTTTTATGTCAAACATCAACATACAACTATCATTGGCAACATACCGGCAGGTGGAGCGACTTGTGTATGTTCAGTGCAACCCATTGTATATAAAACTTATAGTACTATCATCACGATGATTTTTGAGTTGTGTTGTGGGGTCGTCTGGGGGCGCACTTGTATATACACAGAAACAGCAACCAGAAAATTAGTCAGTTGTGTGATCGCCAGGGGGACGACGCACGTGTGGAACGTGCTGATGATAGTACTATGCAAATTTATATACAATGGTGCAACCTTAAAAAATCAGACTCAAATCTTGAAAAAAAAAAGTTTTTCTTCAAACAAATTTTTCAAAATTTTACGTTATTAATTAGTTACTATTTTTTGTTTTCAATATTTAATTCTTTTATAAAATTATAAAATCAAACACTGAAATAATTCAAGTGACAGCTTCGCTAAAAAAAAATTAGGAATAAAAATAAACTGATATAACAACACTAATACGACGTCTCTAACCTTAATCTACTTTTTTTTTGTTGAAATTCTTGAATTGAAGTATTTCCTATAAAATATGAGGTAGTCTTCTTTCAATCATTTTGACTTGTCAACTGTCAAATTACAGATTGAGTGTGTCAATATTTCGTTGGGCCCAGTATTTCTAAAGGACTGTGTCCACAAATCGTCTTAGATCTATTCGGCATTTTACTTTGGTCCGCCATTTTAGGCTAATTTTGAAAATAAGTTTGAAAAATTAAATTTTTGTTTTTATTTCAGTTTCAGTTTGGAAATTAATTTTCCAAAAACTATTTGGTAAAAGAACATAATTTACATAAATAAAAAAAAATAGTATAGCACAAAAATGTAGGTATGCGTTGGCTCTGTTTTTAATATTCTTTTCTATATAAAATTGCTCCCCCCACCAAAAAGGGGCCAAATAGACAATGCTATCTCCTATCTCTTGTCACACCTTATGCAAATCACCCTGTACATATTTTAAATTATTATTTGATGGTATCACCAGATCTGCTCCAATCCGACCCTGTAAAATGACTATCATCAAAGTGCCTGAGTACTTAAGGTAAGAATGTTAAATAATCGGATTTTTGAAACAACATAACACAAAAAAAAACTATAGTATTTCAACATTAAGTGCTGGGATTAGAAGTTTTTGTTTTATGTTCGCCCTGTGAATGTTTTTTTTTTTCCACCAACTTTTCTCAACGCAACTCTTGTCAACTAATAAAACAATTTAATCCTAAACGGCGAAGTTTTCTTCTTCTAAATGGAAATGGAAATGGAAACCCTATGGAAGTTGGAAGTGAATTTCAATTTGAGGTGTTATGTGGCTGGGATTGTCCCGTGGGAATGCAAAAATTAACACATATATCCTTATTTATATATAAAATGATTAATCGTCAACAAAAAAAAAAAAGGAAAGAAAAACTTTGATGATTCATGTGTGATTCACATGAATAGCAGAAAAATTGAATAGAAAAGAGTCCGTACCAAAAATGTATGGATGGATTATAGACGGACAACTAACTTATCAGGCAAAACGTCATCGTGAGGATGCAAGAATGTTGTTATTTTCGTGAGTTTGAATGGAGTGGGCAGAGTGTGATAAATAACTCGGCGGCCGCCTTTCAATTGATTGGATTTGCTGCTGATTATCAACTGCGGTCGAGCCGTTTTCATTTTCCAATTAATTTGTGTAGCTATCTATATATTATATGGAATATTATTATTCAACTCATTGCAAAGAGATGGGCAGTGCAGTCGGACGGGGATTGTGATCGAAAATACTATTTGGCAGAGTGACATGTGATTTATGATTAACTCATGTCGTCCGTTTTGAGTTATACATTTCATTTTTTGTCTGTGAACTAAGGTAGTCCACCTTTTTATTATTATTATTATTATTTGCGTAAGTTTACCGGAATTTTTGATATTTATTTATGGAAATAATGTAATTTTAATATTTTAATGAATTTTCCATATGTGATTTTACCTTTGGTAGTGCCAGTGAGCAAAAGCAGAATTGATTGATATTAAGCCGCGTATAATTAGCTTGCAAGAACAATATATGCATTATGGCGCTGGTGAAAGCCCACAGATAATCTACAGTTAATCAGGTTTTATACGATTGGGTGTCAGAAATTGGTTCCTTTTTGTATATTATATTGTTATAGAGAATGAGTTGGGACAAGATAATTGGCACACAGCAGAGGCATATTGTTCACATTGACATGGTTTGATGAGTTTACCAACAAAATGCGAGTTAATAAATAATAAATTCGTATAAGAAATTGTTCGCGTGTGCTGCTGCTGCTGCTTATATACCTAGGGTTGGCAGTCTGTTTATTTTTTATGTGCGGAATATGTGTACAGTTATAAAAATATCAATCAATCATTTTGTTGGCATTTATATAAATATGAATGAATTGAATATAAATGCACTTTATAATGTCTGCATGACTTGTCAATATGAAATGTGTACTGTATTTATTTTTTTTTTTAATTTATTCAGATCACGTCTCTTACTTTTACATATTTGGAAGCCTACATTAATGTGTAAGTACATTATTTAAATTAAATTTTATACTTCAGCGACGGGCTTTGGTTTTTTTTTTTTTAAATGCGTGGATAATAAGTTAAGAGGTTTTGAAAACTTTAAAGGATATTGGTAAACTAATAGGCATATGGATAACACAAGAACAGCCGTTAGAGTCAATTGCCGATGTTGGATGAAGCGATCTATCGAAAGATAAAAAGCCAAAAAAAGAAGGTTGTTGGTTGTCGAGACCAAAATTTATATACATTCCTGTTTTTCGGCTACATTTTGCACAGCAAAAGTATAAAGTTTTTAACTTTCTATAATTATAAAAAGTATACCAGTTGGGCATAGTATTTTTTTTACCTACCTTTCTATTTATGAACAAAAATGTTTAATGTTATCAATTTTCCTCCATTTTTCATCAGTTAACACAATGTTCACTGTGTCGTATGTGGACTTTTTTTTTTTTAATTTTCCATTCAAATTTCATTTTAAGTTTTAAAAAGGAATGATTAAAAGGTCCTGGAACGAGTAAAAGAACATATCGAAGACACACTCGACAAAAGAGATTTTATATGAAATTCACTTGACAGCTTCGTTAAAAAATTCGGAATAAAAATAAGCTGATATAACAACACTAACGATCACCCACGTCTCTAACCTTAATCAATTTTTTTTTAATTTTTTAATTGAAGTGGTTAATGATGTTCTGCATGCAGCTTTGTCAAATGGAAATCGGTGCATTCTGTGGACTCGATTCTGCAATCATACATCAAACGTCTTAACCACGCTGACGGCGCGGCGTATGCTTGCTCTCTTATAAAATCATGGATCTCCATCAAATGACTAAAGATCAATACGGCAAAAACAAAACGGAGCAGCCTTGGAACTTCCTCAGCTGTTCAAGTAGATATTTTTGGAAAACCAGGAGCGATGAAACAAAATTTTCAATATCTTGCAAGCATTGTCTTAACTGGCAGCGAATCTAAACTAAATATTAATTGCCGAATGTGGAAAGCAAAATTGCGTTTGGTATGCTGTCCAAAATATTGCTTAAGTACCAAGTCACGACTGTTCCACTCGAATGTTGAATCCGTGCTTCTTTATGGATTCAGCATTAGAAAGCTGTAAACGTTCGTAAATTGTTAGAGTAATGAATAATTAGGAATACATCATACGACAACTAGATGGCTAGATGACAACCAACCCTGTACTTCAGTTTTCTGTTCCGATTTAAAAAAGAATTTCAACTTTTGATTCGGCCGAACATCACATATTCTTACTTTTGTCTACTTTTATATACATACATATGTACATACACTTTTTTTATTTAAATTGATATAAATTGTTTTATTGTATGTAACTCACGGACATAACATAAATAGATATCTGCTCAACATCTTGAGAATTTTCTGGCGAAATCTGGCTCCTGCCATTGAATCATCATGGGAAGTCGTAAATGGATTGACCATACACTTCAAAAAGGGTAGCCAAGAGCCAAAAGTCTATTTTTTGATAAACCATTTAAATCAAGTTGATTTTCAATGAGTTTAAGAAAAATTAATTTTCAAACTCAATATTTTGAAAAAAATATTTTTTCTTTTTATAATTTAGTTTACAAACGAACACCATTAATTCAAATTGATATAAAGTTGCTGATACTTCAAGCATGCGCAAACTTCGAAACAAATGGTATGCACAATATAATACCTACTTCTAACTTACTTAGGTCCTACAACTTATTACGTCCGTTGGTTTTCCCTCACTAAGCCTGTCCTACTCCTACACGCCATCGTATATGGTTGTTCTCAGCTCTCTCCAACTATTCCCCTTATTGTGCTGATTCCTCCTCGACCGTTCTTCGCCAAGTGCGTCTAGGTCAGCCTGGTCTTCGGCATGTCTGAGTGAAAGGGTTCTAGCAATGTATTCACTACCCTTTCGAAGTGTATGGGCAATCCACTGACTCTTACGTCTTCGTATGATAGAGTCTTTGAGTTGCTGCCCCGTTCTCGCATGAAGTTCATCATTTGAGATTCGATTTGGCCAGAAAACCCTCAAGATGTTGCGTAGGCATCTATTTACTAACGTTTGCAGCTTTTTAGTGACAGCGGTTGTTACTTTCCAAGTGCTGCACCCGAAAAGAAGCACGAATTCAACACTCGAGTGGAACAGTCGTACATAGCTTGGTCTTTAAGCTCATAGAGTTTTTGGACAGCATACCAAACGCAGCCTTTGCTTTCCCGATTCGGCTGTGTCAAGGCGTTTTAAGTATGATTGCAGAGTCCATTTCCATTTGACAAAGCTACGTGCAGAGCATCAACAACCCGAACAATATTGGTAAAAGTATACAGCCCTGTCTAACCCCACTTTCAAATTCCACTGTCAACATTTATGCAAATTGCACATACCTACATTTTGTAATCCCGGGATTCCGATACGTTCTCATGTTCAATAATAAATACATATACATACATATTTCAATTCTTTTACAAAATATTGAATCTTCAAAAAATTTTAATTCTTATCCAAAAAAAATTTTTTTTTTTGAAAATTTTCAGATGCAAAGACCTCACACAAAATATGATCAAAACCATGTCAGTTAGCAATTGCTGAAATGTCAAAAAAAAATTAAATTCTCCCCCTTATAAGGTCAAACAAATTTTCAATTCATGCGGCAGTGAGGGAGGCAATTTTGATTCAAAAGGATCTTAAACTTAAGAGAGTTCGGTGAATTTTAGCCTAAGTATCTAACAACTTTATGATTTTGAAAACGCTGAAAAGATGTTCACCATTATTCCGTACGGCATTTTCTTGGCCCTAAAAGCGACAATTACCATTTCATTCAATTAATTAATTGATTTCGTTAATGGTAAGAAGAGCTAACAGCGGATAGAATAGTCACCTTTTATTTTAACTAAAGCAGCTCACATCATTTATGGAGCCAATGCGTTGTTCTTGGGCTTAAAAAACGCCTTATGGAATAAAGGCTATTACCGATTACCTTTAATATGTGTTCTGTGGAATAGTTCTCCATAATGTACAAGAATTACAATAATATTTAATATTTAAAGTAAAAAATAAAATGTTTTATTTAATGCTAACTTTTTTTAGTTCTTCCTCAAGGCTGGTGTAACCATCAGAATCGCTTTCGGAACCGCTTTCCTCTTCACTGATGTCAGATACCACCTCCAAACGAGCATCACTAAACAATTCATTCAACATCTCCAATTCGACTCCCTCTAATCCGAGTCTCAATTCGTTTTTGTTTGTGAGAAGAAGTGCACCTTGAACATTCGCCGCTAACCTCTCAAAATGGTCGTCATCCATCACTGTATCCACGTACCAAATGTAGTGTCTCATGAAATATTTGTTCAAAGCCTTTCGATTAACATTAGCTTCACGAAAGCAATTATATGTCACAAGAAGCTGCTTCAGAATCCAAGCTTTTCCTTTCTTTAAAGCCTCAACTAAATCTTCAACACAAAGACGAGATAGATCATAGTTTCGGTAAAGGGGATAAATCAAAGAACGTCGCAGGAAACTTTGAATCACAAATCCAAGATCATCACAATGCTCAAAGTAACTTAGAAGTGGTGAAAGAATACTTCGCGTCCAAGCACTCTCACAGGTTGGATCATTTGATGTAAGACTGAAAAGATGAAAGGATATTCGCATCAAGAGAATCAAAAGGGGAATGGAATTACGTTTTACCGAATATCGTAACAAATGCCCATCAATATGCTCACAAGTCCACAATCGATATTAATCATGTCCCTTTCGACATCGATACGAGGGTGTTTTGTTCTTATCTTTTCCAAAATGGATCGTTCATCTTTCGTGGGAGTGACATCTGAAGTGAATTCAAAAGACAGTCGAATAAAAAGATAAACTCTTACAAAACCATGATTTACCATCGTAGAGAACTGTGTACTTCATGGGATTGTCATAGCCTTCAGATATATTATGCAGTTCAACAAAATCTACTTTATATCCATCTGGAGAAAAGTCTTTCATTTCGTCGTGTTCTCGTTGAATTATACGTTTTATTGGACTCAAGAAACTTGGATCTTCTATGCGGCAGATGCGTGACAGGTCACCCTGGAAGAAAAAAAACCATTGTTATGTGAACTTGGTAGAAAATCAAAACTACAGACTTCGTCGTATTTTGGTTTGCCTCTGTATTGTCCGGCGAATCCATACGGGAAATCGGATTGTATCTCACAAACTTTCCTATCTATGGACAAGATACACAAGTCCGTAATGCAAGTGAACTTAGTGAGACAGGATAGTTTAGGAATCTCAGGTAGAGATTCTTCATAATCCAAATGTTCTGTTGTTGATTTTGATTCTTCTGGAGAGCAAGGTACGATACAAGTATATTTCATTTGTTCTGTATCAAAAGAAATGGGAATATCTTTTATGTCCTTAAGGTCAAATTTTCTTGGAGATCGAAATCTGTCCAATGAATTGAGAGTTTCATAAAATTATTTAATATTAAATCAAGAATTTATACTTACAAATAAATATCAGCATCACAAACAAGAATGAAATCAGATTCATAGATGAAAATATCGCAATTGGTGAAAATTTGTTCTTTTTTCGCAATTGGAATTTTTATTTCGCATTTATTTTCATTAAATTTATGAAACATATTAAGTTTATTCATGGTGCAACAACTTAATTGTTTGTTTATCTTTAAGAAAAGAGCATATTATATGAAAACAAATTCTAAATAAAATAACGTTCGCTTCACGTGGGATGTCGAACGTCGAAACATGTCAACTGTCAAGTAAATGACATTTGTTGTTGTTGTTTATTCAAATTCGGCTTCGGCAAATCGGTTCGGTTTTCTTCAATTTGATCTTATAAAATGGTTAAAGATGAAATTCGTTGGTTAACGGCAGTGTTCAAGCATATAAGCTTTTGTTCGTTGGTAGTTCTTTTTTTTGAAAAATTAATTTATCATTTATTTTTACATTAGGAGTTTTTCTTTTTTAGCTCTGAGTAGAGCACCGAGCAGAGCTGGAGCTAATCGAGCTCGGTCTGAGCAGAGTATGCTTAGACCTGTCCGATTTATTAAAGAAACAAACCTGAGCACGGAACTGTCAAACATAAAAAAAAATGACAAGCTCACAAAAATTTGTTTTGGTTTTTGATTTTGCTTCAGTTTTATTTTGAGTTGAACAAAAATGGAAAAAGCTATTATTTTAAGGGAAGCATTCAATTTATTTTTTGTATTTGTATTTGTATTTTATAAAAATAATTTATTTCTTACTTTCAGTCGGAGAACAACCAGCTTCGCCCGCCATTTCAATTAGTTTGATTTTTTACCTCCTTTCATCTCACTCGTCACATCAAAAAAGTAAATGAAGTTGGGCGCGCTCAGCTTTTTACTCCATCTACTCCGTCATTTTTTCCTGAGCTCGTGGAGGGCGCTCTGACCAAGGTCTGATCGAAAAAAGAAACAAAAGTTGAGTGCTCAGAGGTGTCTGAGCTAAAAAAGAAATACTGATTTTTTTTGACAGCTCAGTACCCTGCTCGGAGCTAAAAAAGAAAAACGCCTAAAAACGCCTATTATTATTTAATTCATATCACTTAACATGTGAATAGTTGTGCATGTTTTATTAAGACACCATGTATACAACGTTGAATAAATTCATATTTACTTAAGATTTTCTTACGCAGTTTATAACAGCTTATGTCAGATTACTCAACAACTGACAACCAAACGTTAATGTACAATATATTGTGTGGCAAGAGGAGAGAAGGCGTCGGTATGATGAAAGGGTAGGAAAAAGGAAGTGCTAGGAAAGAGAGGAAGGAGGAGTTTGGAAAGGCAAGGTGGAATGTTGAGTTTACGGGGACAAGATTCCCCCGTCCGATGAGCTGACGCCGTGCATTATGCAAGCAGGCCGCGTCCTCGGAGCTCAACATTCCACCTTCCCTTTTCAAACTCTTCCTTCCTCTCTTTCCTATCCTTCTACTTTACCGACGACTTCCTCTCCTCTTGACACTCAAAAAATAGTTAACTATAACCATGGCCGGTTGCATCAAACGCTTTAACAAATTTAATAGGCTTTTAAGGCTTAAAACTAAGTTTGTTCCATACAAAGGACTTTCGTTTTGAAATTTAAAAGCCTGTGTAACCGAATATTAATGTGTCCAAAATTAATGTTGAACTGTCGGTATGCATTTTCCTTTTTCAGCTCTGAGCATGAGCCTCTGATAAATTTGAGCAAGATTCAAACAGAACACGGAAATGTCGAAATGCGGGAAAAGTCCAAATAAATACTTTAAATACCTATTGTGGTTACAAAACAAGAATCATTTTTTTCTTAATTATCAAATTTAAACAAATATTTAAAAAACTAAGCGACTTTTAGTTTATTCAAAGCAAACAAAATATTTGGAAAATCTTGAATATTTAAAATTATTTTTTTTTGTTAAAATTAAATCAAAGAAGTTTTTCTGTTCAATTTAATATAATTTTGATAGTTTTTTTTTAGTCTTTAACTCTACTTGAATGAAAAACAGAAAAATAAGCTTAATGATGAGTTTGTATTCATAAGGGGCGAGTTATAGCGAACAGGAAAATGGATCAGGAAAATTTTTCTGATGGATTATTTAGTAAGTTTTCGATCGATTTGAAACACATAAGCTGATGTAATCGATGACAAATGACAATTTTAATGCACTATGTAAAAAAAAAAAACTGATTGAACAAAGGTTTTTTGATAAAAATGCATTTATTTGTTTTCCTGATGAACTTACATCAGGAAAATAAACAAATGCTTTTTTATCAAAAATCCTACGTTCAATAAATTTTTTTTTTACATAGTGCATTAAAATTGTCATTTGTCATCGATTACTTCAGCTTATGTGTTTCAAATCGATCGAGAACTTACTAAATAATCCATCAGAAAAATTTTCCTGATCCATTTTCCTGTTCGCTATAACTCGCCCCTAAGGAAGGTGTAGACCTTAAAGTTGAATAGTTTGCTTTTTTTTGTTAATTATCTATTAACATCTTTCAGTGATTTTAGTTGTTTATTCATTTCAAATGTTTTTGGAATTTTATCCCCACTCATTTTGTTTCAACTGAAGCGAAATTTTGGATTAGGGTCCAAATCCTCAGATTTCCCTATTCGACTTGCAAATTCGAAATGCAATTCTTTGTTAAGACTTAAGACGATTCATATAAATCGTTCTACTTCCTAAAGTTGAACTTCCTTATTGGAAATTAAATCTCGTAGAGTTCCAGCAGGAAGTATTGAAAACGTAGTGGATGTTCGTCTTGGATGTTTCGGTGTCTTGGATGTCTTTGGCTTCTTCGAAATCCTGATCGTCTTCGAAGATTTGGGCATCTTTGGCGTCTTTAGCGTTTTGGGCTTCTTGATCCTCTTCGGTATCATTGGAGTCTTTGGTGTTTGAAAGTTTTGGAGGTCTTGGAAATCTTGGGCGCTATAGAGTGTCTTAAGCGTCTTCGGCGTCCTGTCTCCTGTGCCACTCGAGTATCTTTCTTGACTTGCCCGTCTTGGGTAAGCAATTTTTAACTATAATGAACTTACAAGTAAATGAATTAATCTGCCCAACTCTACTACAGACGTTGTCTTATATATTGTATTATATACACAAAGATAATGTTTGCAAATATCGCCGGGTAAGTGGTCAACGCCGGTACTGCTACAGACATTTTTTTTATAGTGGATCCGATCCAAAGTTGATAAAGAACAGAACTGATCATTCCGTAATCAGAGCGTCATTATCTATAAAATTGTTTATTTGTTTGCTTTAACCTTTGTATATATACAGGAGTATTTAATAGAATTCACTAAAACACCTCTAAACGGCCTCTATTCCACGTTGCATAAATACATATTTAAAAAACATTTTCTGGTCCAATGCATTTGTGTCAGATAAAGTACCAAAAAGAGAAATCTATTACATTATGCCTCAACGCGTTTAGCTTAAAATAACTCTATTTAACGTTACATAACCTTTGTAAATACCTTTTTGACGTTTGGAGCCATTGTAACTTTACGCAGCCTCTATGTGGCGTTTATAAATACGACTGATAAACTATAGTACTCTCATGGTGGAAGTCGAATGGGGCGACATCTAAAGTATGCGGGCAACCATTACTCTTTTTCTTGCGGAGAGCTTATGGAGGTTTTAATCGATATTTATTGATATTTTTTGGATGCAATAATTCAAAAAATAGTCTCCTCTTGCCCCTACCACCGTTTTCCGATGCTTAAATACTCTCAAAATCGAATTTTACACCTCACATTTTGCAGCGCCACCACAAGGGTCAGGGCAACCCTAAAAAAAACTCGCCATGATAGATAGATAGATACTATAGTTTTCATATACAAAGCTTTAACCAATAAAAATGAGTATACATACGTATGTATGTATACTCTGAAATAAATAAAAAATCTGAATCTTAACTTTAAAAATTATTTTGAAAAAATTTTAAAGAATGGACACAGAATAACGTTGATCTCAAAAAAATAACTTAGTAATGTATGAAGGTACTAGGTAAATACTAGTACGTACATATGTATGAATATTAAAACACAAAAAAAAAAAACGTTTTACTAAAGAATTAAATAAAATTACCATACAAAACACAAGAAGAAAAAAAAGCCTATTGCTTGACACTCATTCAATGGCAATCTAATCAAATTCAATTTCATTTTCATTCAAAGACTAAAATCAATAGAGACAGGCAGAGCTAATTGAACACGCTGATGGAATACCATCAGCACAATAGCAATATATACAGAAGTGAGTAAGCCAAATGAAAAGATTATAACAAGGCTTTAGTCCTTTTGAAGCTAACCAAACTTTGTCTATTATAGAGTAGATGCAAGTGCAAGAATGTTGACCGACAACTACGAGTACGACGAGGATGATGACAACGACGACGACGACGATGCAATGGTTAAGAAGAAAAACAATCAGAACACAAGGCTTTTCTTGTGTGTGTCATGATGGTGGACAACTAGAGGACAAGTGTTTTTCATTTTCATTGCATTCTGGGAAAATTGAATAAAGTCTACCAAACTCTACGATAGGTACAGAGACTGACCAGCGTCAGCCTATTCTTTGAATACGATAGACTACTATTATAGGAAACAAACAACCCAAAAGATTGCAATCAGTGGTGTTCTACGATGTTTTGAATGCTGATTTTTTTTTAGTTTTTGTATACCTTTCGGTTTTATGACGTGTTAGGAATGATAAGCAAAATGAAAGTGTTTTTTGAACCAGTAAAATGATGGACTTGAAATATTGATTAAACTCAAATACCAAATTATAAAGAAATAACATATAAATCTTTTATTTCGATTTAGCTTATAAAAGCGATATGATAAATGATTTTTAATTTTGTTGTTAACGTTTTCATTTGTTTTCTCTGTCACTCATGTTTATCAAGTGTTCGAAAATAATTTCATTATCCGGTCCTGGCCTCCTTCAACAAGTCTCTCCACCTATCCCGGTCTTGAGCCGATGCCATCCAGTTGCGCACCTAAGGCTTCGGGCGTCCTGGTCTACGCCATCTCTCCAGCGCAAGCATGGTCTACCATGGTTCACCAATCGCTCCTCCGAAAGTGTTTTGACAGCTAGCAACAGAAATCAAAATGGAGGAAGCGCATTATATGGCTGACTTCTCCATTTGAGTGATTGAAACGCTATTTTTCGTTGGATTGTTTTATCTTTTTTTTTATTCTATTTCAGAGTTTTGTAAAGAATCGCTTATAAACTACAATTTGTGAATTGGTGATATCACACACTGGAATTCAGTGTTAAAAATCATCTTTACCCATGACTCCTTGATATTGTTAAATTCTATTTGTTCTATTATTATGTCTGTTTAAGAACTATAGCTTAACAATACTTCACGCCAAACGCCAATACTAACGCCAAACAATTTTAGCATCCTTGCTGTCCCATATAGCAAAACTTAAAATAATAGTTTGTGACAGCTATTTGGTGTGGTTGTGTGTAAACAATTATTTAAGCGAGTTTAGTGCAAATCAACCAAACTTGATTGGATTCAATTTGAATTGCCAATTCTATGTAAATAACAAAACGTGCAACATAATAACACATAAACAAAGAACATCAACTCGGGGAACCAATCATCCTCTTAAACCAAAAGCACTTCCTTCCTCTCTATATGATGTGCGTTGTCATGCCCAGCGAATTGGCATACTTGAATTATCTATAAGAAACATTGTCAACAGCAACAGGAATGAAGAGTAACTGGGCTAAACTGTCGGATTAGTAATTAAAGTCCTTTGGACTTAACGCTCTATATAAAATAGGACGATGACGCTGACGGAGGATATCGCGGGAATATAATAGTATTCCACCCATATTGTAGATAGAACCCACCCACTCAAAATAACCACCATCATGCATCAGCCACTAATTTTACGCGCCAGGATGATTATAAGGGTTTGTATTATTATGCATGTAAATAATGACAATATGCGTTTTGTATGAATGTCCATCATCAACCTGCACAGCACACACACCCTGCCACGGACCATAATGATTGCGGTCAATAGCGTCACTTTGAATTATTCATAATAAATTTGACCAAATCGGTTGTGCAGCACAAATTTGATTATATTCAATTTGACCATCACGCATATAGATGCTGCCATAATCGAAGGAGCTGAGATGGTTATTACGTATATGGCTGAGCCTTGATAATAAAAGGGCGGAAGGTTGTGATTTATTAATGTTTACTAGTCATCGGCATCGAAAAACTTTCTTTGTTAATATCCCGTCTGATGGCGGTGTTTCAACTGATGGAGCCACTCGTAACCAGATAGAACACGTGTTGATTGATTTTCGATACTACGTAAATACATAACTCAGATCTGATGGAGGACGGTGTAGGAGGCGTAAAACATCGCGTTGGATTACTAACTTATGTTTGAATGGTTTTGGTTTCCCGACTCCCGCCTGCCTTGTAAACACGAAATACATCCTCTGGCTATAGGTTGGAATCGATGAGGCTGCCCGGCCGGCGGCGTATGGAAACACTAGCAAAATCTTTGTTTTCAATTTTCTACACGGGATTCGTTCCTTGCAAGTACATAAAAACTAAACATAAAAATTAAACGGGATGTGTTTATATAAATATTTAGACTAGACCTTTATATTGAAATACTTTTGAGTGTTGCAACTTTTCCTCATTTAGTGCAAAACAATTTTGAACATTTTTTCAAAAACTTTTATTCAAAAAACCGGATTGTTTCATTTAACTTAAAAATTACAGGAATAAATCAAAATGGTGCCTGCAATCAGTTAATAGCATGTAACTAGGCCTTTATGTTAAAAAAAATCAGGGGTGTCGGGTTTAGTGGGACAAACTCTGAGAAATTGTTTTGAAAAAGTTAACTGAAATCGGTACACCGGAGGTTGTCGACTGCTAACCCTAAAACCAAGGTAAAATCATAAATTTGGTAATTTTCGAATCAAATCAAGAGATTTAATGGTCGGGAAATCCATATACCTCTATAAATTTCTTCTTTGGGACCGCTAAATGACATATTTTTTGGATACAGAGATTTGTTTGTGGAAATTGTTGCAGAAAAGGTGATCATCAAATACTGCAAGTAAACCTGTAAACCAAATATTTAATAAAATTCTTAGCTTTATACAGGATGATTCATGAGCGATGCATCAAAATGCTACGGCGAGTATGGAGGGGGAGTCTATTCCCCCCGGTTCAGCCGGGAATGAAAAAATATTAATCCAGAGTTGCCATTTGCCATTTTCTGAAAATGTATTGTTTTTCGAAGTGAAAAAAAAAATTGTAAGGCTAAAATAAAACGGATTTCTTATTGGAGCCCCGAAGTTAGTCCTGTTACCTGAATAGTCAAATGTTTTGACTGACGTGCTGATCGCTCATGAACAAGTGGACTGATGAAATAATGCATTGATTAGCTAGATGAATCTTTTGGCTGTTTAAATGAAATTCCCTCTTGTTTTTTTTTTGAGGATTTTTTTCCGAAAAAAACTTTTTTTCACAATTTATTTTTTGACCAAATTTTATTTTGCCTAAACTGTCGATCATCAATTCAATATTCACCTTAGCTGGGGTGCCGGGCCATAGAGACATTGCAAAGACAATTGCCGACGAACTTGCAAAAAGAGGAACAACTTTGCCATTGCTAGATCACAAACTAGTGTGGGTATGCCTTTGACTATACATGCAAACTTATTCTAAAGCAAGATACCATAAAGAGAAGAAACTTCAGATGGAATAACATCACCACTTGTAAAGCGACTAAACTAATTTGCCTTAAACTTAGTGCCAGACGCTCCAAGCAACTGATCTCCCTGAGTAGATTGCATATTAGCTATCTGACTGGACACTGCTTCGACTTGGAGCCCTGCAAATGATTTTTGCAGGAATTGCAGCGGCGAAGAGTATGAAGAGACAGTCTCTCACAGTCTCTTCACAAAGACGAAAACTCCAACTTGGAAACTTCTTCTTCAATGATCCCAGCGATCTAGTAAACTCAGACATCACTTGTCCTCTAAGCTTCATTCGAAGCTCAAATTGGTTCAACGAGTGAAGCCAACAGCCACTTTAACCTAACCTAATCTAAGATATTCACCATGACTTTAAAAAAAACTTATATCCGGTTGCACCAACTGCTTTAAAAAATTTAACAGGCTTATAAGTTATAACGTTTGTTCCATACAAGGTACGTCATTTTAAAATTAAATGTTTGTGTAACCGAACATTGTAAAATCAATAACTTTGATTTATTTTTAATTTTAAGTACCTATCCATTTAACGAAGTGAGACACGAGATTGTCAACAAAATTGAAGCTTTCGCAAATTACTAAAATTATTATGAAAATGATTATGAGTGTTCTGTCTTTATTACACCAATCGAAAAGTCAATGCAATTTGTTTGCTAGTTCTCTGAACTCCCTGCATATCAATTAAAACCTTAAAAAAATCTGATTAAACCAAAGGAGTTATACCTAAGGTACATACATATACCTACTCATAACATATATATGTACATAAATAAAAATGTCAGAAATAAGTTCATTTTGTATTGATTCTTATTGAAATCAGCCTCCTCAACAACCACTCGCACAAGAAGAATCCACGCGAGACTTATCCAGATTAGGCACGACAGCATCGACATTGCAACATTATTATCAAACACCCGTATCCCAGAGCATGGTGCAGCCAGCTTACAGGACTCAAGGAGATACCATATAGCACTCTGCAACCCTATTTTAGTACATATCGCAAATCGCAACCAGCCGGTGTTCAGACTTCAGAGTGCAGCACTCCATCAGGCTTTAAATCACATGTTTTATAACAAACACAACATGGGAAAAGGCTTACATACATAATCAACCCTTTTGCTTACCTTCTGTTGTTAAAAGTAGTCAACCATTTCGAGAGCTCATCGACGATAGCTTTAGGGGTTTAAGGCAAACTTCAAAGTCGACTCTATGTATGGAACTTCGACAGGGATCATTATTATGTTTCTTTACGTTTACGTATGGGCCGAAAGGCGAATGAACCTACATAGGTAGGAATAAAAGATGAAAGAAAAAAAAAAAAGAATAAAATTGTAAAAAGACGCATCCACTTTTAGGTTATGAGTTTATTGTTCTATTAATTTTTTTTTAAGAACTCTGCCTCTGGAAAGTAAGAATGGATACAGGGATACTTTTTCTGGTATATTTGAATTTCTCCATGAGCCAGCTAGCTATATAGAGAAAACATGTTGTCCTAATGTTGCGCTTGCTGACGAGTGAGGGTTGACTCAAGTGGAAGGCAAAGCCACGTGAAAAAATACTCGCAGGCATTTTTTCGAAACCAACCTCATTTCGCGGTATGGGTGGTATTATAGTTATGCACGGTGCGGTGGTGAAACCGTTTTGAGATGAGATTTCTCGTGGAACGTGTTCCGCTTCGTTAGATACCCAAGAGCCGGCAGCAGTGGTAATATTTCGCGCTTGCCATATCCACCGCACCGCACCGCACCACCTCTCCCTTAGACTAACAAGGCACCTTAATCGATTAGATTCTTTCTCGCAATTAAATAAATTAGACTTTATTCACCGGTTGCTTAGGCTTCTTAAAGTGCTATTACGTGGTAATTAAAAAATATTATTTTGAAGCGTTGGTGTGGATATTACGACGGTGTGCTGATGATCCGTGTTTTGAAAGTGGGGGAGGTGGGCTTTAGCTTGTTTTTCCATCTTCTTTGGTAAAACGTTTCATTATTTTTAGATTTGTTTGTTGTTCAATTCTTTTTTAATTTTTTTTTTTTTGGTTTGGTTTGAATTTGATTTTAGCATTTGCAGTTGTCTTTGAAAATTCAAGGATGTTTTTAATTAAGTCACGGTTCTGTTACTTGAGAAATGTTCACTTTGAGCAATTAGATTTAATTAACAGATTCATGGCGACAAATTATTTCTTTCCGTGATGGGTATATGTTTCTGGGTGATTTTATTTTTCAATTATTTTTTCATGTGGAATTATTTTTGATTTTGAATTTTAAAACGCTCGATTTGCTCTAAAGGTAAATTGGATGTTTACGATTACATATTTAGAATTTTATATGTTTTTTGAAGGGTTTCTAAATTATTTAATCCAAACATCTTAATCACTGCTTTACCAGTATTAATTTTTGGCATAGCAAAAAAATATTTTTCCTAATATTCTCGAAAGCGAAAATTCTACATCCAAATCGACAAGTGGAAAGTGATTTTTTTTTTTTTTTTGTGAACAACAACAACTTTAAGGCACTACCACCAATTGTTTTTACGAATTAATTTTATATTAATTCGTTTATATTTTTATTTTTGGCCGGAGTTATAGCTATTTCATGCTTGCCAGACAATCATCACACTCCAAAGTGCAAAGTGGAAAGTTTTATTCAAATCCTTATAGTCGTTTTCGAAAAAAATTCGAAGAAACCAACTTTTTAGTGAGACAAAACTTCCACACAAGAAAATCTCCTAAAAAATCAGTAAAACAAATCGGGGGACATTGCATATCGAAGGGCACTTCAAACACCGAGGGAGAAGTGTCCCTCGGTGTTTGAAGTGCCCTTCGACAGTTCATGCCCAGGGATAGTTCATACCAAAATTCCAAATACACCCCAACTCGCACCTAACCGAAATCAAACAGTGTGCTTAACTTTTGCCTAAGATTTTTTTTTGGTATAAACTGTCCCGGGTATGTAGTGTCCCTCGGTATAAACTGGGTTGATATGGTATGCAATATGCAAAATCCCAAAATCCGTTTTTTATAATCAGAAAACGTAGCTGAAAAAATGTGTCCATCGAAAATTGCGATTCATCGGGTTGGGATTGAAATGTGTCGATCATAGTTCTGTTTCAAAATCGACAAAATGTCGAAATTCTGTTCTTCAAAATTCTGCCTGTACAAAATCTTCAATGACCGAAATTCTGTTTTTAAAAGTGCCGCCATTTTTTAAATGCAATAACAGTTATAAGAAAATTATTTTTCAATTGAATAATATTAATTGCCTACAAAAAATTGTATAAAAATTGTTAGAGTCGTTTTTGGCATAAAAAAAAGTTTCGTCTAACCAGTTATATGACATGTACTATATGTTGGGTTAACCTGGTAGTCAGCGGAAGAGAAGAAGAGATGGACCGAAAGACGAACAGACTGATTTTCGAGAGTTCCTTTTTGTAATGTAAGGTCTGCTAAATATCTCTTAAAACATAAACTATTCTACCTGTAGTTTCAAGTAAAAATTGCGTGAATGTTTTCTTTTTTGTTGAAGCTGTTTTTTTGTCATATGTTTCTAGAAATCACCAAAATCATAAAATTATAACTTTATACTTCGTTTGACATAGCCCTCTGTATATTTCATCTATTTGGAAACCAGCAACAAAACTAGTTTCTATTGATCTTCTCATCGCTCAAAAATATTATAATGTAGGTATATAATAATTATCCTATACACTTTGTCACACTTGTGCCACCATTTAACAGCTGAATAATTTAATTTTATCGCTTTACCCTTTTGCTTTGGTAAAGATAGCTAAAGTCATAAATATTCCGCTTCGAAACTTTGCTCTGACATCCACAATCCACTTTATGCCTGGCCGGACTCTATTTTAATGTGAAGGCATGTTATGCGGTATTCTATTGCACAACACTTTAGTCTGACGTGACGCGACATGAGGTTTTGCCTTCACGCCATCATCACCAACCAACTCCCTCTAGCGGAGGGGCTTATATCATATATATGCACGACAAAGTCATAAAGCTCACTTCAAAATAGCGCTATATTGCCATCATAGTGTCTGGTTCTGGTTCTGGTTCCTCTGAAATTTTCACACCGCATTTTCCGAACATTTTGAATGAAGTTTATTTTTGCATACAGATACAGAGGACAACACACGCTGTGTCGCTTTCACTGCTTCTTTGTGTTTAGATAGCCAAATTTTGTTTTGTGTCTGCCTCATTCTTCCATCACTGGCACAACACCCACACTTGGCCATCGCAAAATCTAACGGTTCTTGGGTTAAATGGCGCACTAAGCGCATCCATCTATTTAGCTAACATCCTGTTACTATGATAAATAGTATCAGTCATAATGCCTGCAATCTTCGTTAGAGCATAACGAGCGACATACAAGATACAACAGAAACAGCCTATATTTTTCATTTTGAAGCTTCACGCGCCGCGTTCATGAATCTTTTGTGTGGTATGGTCACGGAGCTCATAGAACCGGAAACTGAAACTGTTAGACAATGTTGTCAGTGACCAGGCTCATCAGAAGCTCCAATTCACCGTCATTATCATCGTCATAGAGTAGGTATATCGTTGTGAGAGTCGGTATAACAGTGCAATAGAGACCATGTTGTATGTACCTATTCGTTCATTTTGTTGTTTTAAAGGATGTCTCGTTCGCTGGTCGTTGGTTGGAATTGTACCTATAGATTCCAGATAAGCATAATGATAATGGTGATATACGTAGGTAACTTTAAAGATAGACAACATTGAAAAATTTGGCACTTTGTTTCTTCTTCGGTGAAAATGTGTTAGATATGTTTCATTCAAATTTTCAAAGCGCGATGAGAAAAACTGAATCATATTATACACCTATGAAATAATGAATTAAAATTTTTGTTTTCAGCTTGAAAAGTAGATAGAATTTTTTGACAGCTGAAGCATGATTGGCAAAGACGCAAGTAACACTTGTCTGAAAGGCTTTTTTTTGTTACAGAAACTGGAATATACTTTCCCAAAGGTGCGCCGAATTCGAATGCGAATTAATGTTTTTTAATAACCTATTTAATTATTCCATTCCTAAAAGTACTTAAATTTTTATTCAAAATCAGTTTTTAGAGAAATCTTTTTTTAAAAAATTGTTTTTTTTTTATCTTCATTCTTTAAAAAAAAAACGCTAAAATTGTAGGTATAATATAATCATAATGGTAAGAAACACAAGAGATTTCTCCTAAATTAAAAGAGATATTGAAAAGATTGCAAAGAAAAAAATTCCTTAATTTGAGAATCATTCAATTTTTTTAAAATAATAACTATGTTGTATTATATGTAGCTTCAAAAATACCAAAAAAATATTTTTTTTAGATGTTCATTTGTGTAGATCTCAAAAACATTTCATAATACAGCAGTTCTGAGCTTGGATTCGAGTTTAGCAAGTACCAGATTTTTAATAAATTGTTGTTGAAAAATTCTCTAATGCTTGCTACATAATGCTGAACACCAAAAAACTCTGACGTTGTTTGCAAGTATTGTGTATTAAAGTTTTCCGGAGAAACGCCAGGTTTATGCTGCCTTAGTGGTAAAGTGAAATTGAAATTGCCATTGTTGACTCCGCCACCTAAGCCATTGTATTCATTGCTTTGTGGCGAAACACCAGAATCACGCCAATTTCTTGCAAACACTCATAAATACAATGGTTGTTTCCAAATGACGTCATTTGGGGCAGATATTATCGAAGAGTGATTATTTTATCCGACATTTAAGGTATTTACATATTAATACTGGCCTGGGTTGTATGTATGTATCTAAGGGAATCTTTGACCATGATTTTCACCAATTTACAGAAATAATATATTTGCTAATCCTGAACTCTACTCTCACACCGATAAAAGTGTACATAAAGCGCCATTCATATGAGCTGCGACCTGCGTCTGCGAATTGCAAATGGTCGCAGAGTTTGACATTTCATTCATATGAGTGGTCGCAGACAGCTGCGAACCAGACAACACAAAAGCAGACAAACAACTTTTTTTGAGGTTAAGCTCATGCGAATTATTTGGTCGCAGCTCTGTGGAATGCGTCTTGGTTTTGTGGACTGCGAATTCACATTTGTTAGTTCGCAGTTCGCAGTTGTTGGTCGCATGGAATATATTGAAATGTGTTTTATTTGTAGTTTTAACTAATTATACGCATTATTTTTTATTTAAATTTGTAAATATATTCATTCATTCACTTAATCAAACAGTTAAAAAAAGAATAAGTTGATATTTGCTTTAGAAAAAACTTTAAACGAATTATTCGCAGACGCAGGTCGCAGCTCATATGAATGGCGCTTAACTCAGTTAATACTTACTGGTTTTTATTTTGTAGATACAAGGACAGATTCATCATCGAATTGGATCATTACTACCACTCGAAGATACACAGCATAAATTTTTATAAATATATTTCATGGGCAACATGGAAAAACAAGTTGATCGACGTGGAGAGAACAATGCAGGAATGAACCAAGCAATTCTTCAAGACTTGCAGCACCTGCTTAATGAACATCATACATTTGTCAGGTTGTTTAAAAGTGCTTTAGAGCGCATGCCAAATGATGACTATAAAGTTGTCATCAAAGCAGATAAACCACAATCTGGAACACATGAAGGCACATTTAACGCTCCAACAATAGATGAAGTTGCCATCCTGATTGTTGGTGAACAATTGGAAACACGCGATCAGAAAATTGATGAACAATGTAATTTACGCGACGTACTGAAAGAAAAATTCAAAGGTGAGGAAGTTCGCATTCCGAGGATCCCGGTGATCCCAACCGATATGCCGTTTGAATTTAAAAGTCTTCAATTTTCCGATCCGTCTTGCATTTTTGCCATGACCATTAACAAATCACAAAGCCAATCCTTAAAAGTTTGTGGTTTTAATCTAGAACATCCATGTTTTTCCCATGGTCAATAATTGTGGCATTTTCAGCGGTTGGAACTCGGAAGACCATCTGCGTTGTTTGTTTTTGCGCCTGATAATAAAACGAAAAATGTCGTGTATCACAAGGTACTGAAGGGAAGAGCAACCTATGTACTTAAATGCGGAAACAATAATAAATGATTAATGAACTTCATTTTTTTTCTTAATAAATTCGAAAATCTGCTTATTTATTGCCTTTAAGGCGGAACAGAGTTCGCCGGGTCAGCTAGTTTAAAAATAAAGAACAGCAAATCAAATAATAAAGAAAAAATTAACAATATCAAAAGAAATGTTCAACTTTACAATTTTATTTTAAGACTTTATTAGTTTCAACTCAGAGCTTAGATTAACATAGGAGCAAGTGGATGCGCATTGTCCAATCCAGTCGTGTATTTCATTTCATTTCATTTGGAGTGCTTTTCAAACCATGTTGTTTGAACAATTATTTTTGGAAAAAGCTAATTTTCAAACTAAACCAATGGAGAAAAGACTTAAGGCGCATTTATTTCAGAAGTAAAAATTGGTATTTAAAAAATTTATTTATTTTTGAGTGTTTCTTTTCACTCACAGAAATTTATTAAATTTTCACGGCATCTTGTAGTCTATTTCATATCTATTGATTGCATAAAAAGTATATGAAAATACTTAACTTTTAAACTGAGAAAACAACTGCATTAAATTCATTATGGACATCTGCACCAGAATCTATATAATGTAGGTATTATGGTGCGTGAACCAAAATATTTAATATTGCAAAACGTATCCTCCAATACGATTAAAAAATAATTTCCACAAAAAATGCCGCCAGCAATAGCAATACAAAGAGGATAGAGCAAGCAAGTCACTCAAAATAATAATTTTCAAAAGGCTTTTCATATTTTAATATAAATTTACAATCCCTTTTGTATCTAATCTTCTTTCAATTACTACCAAAATCATTCATATTGGAAATTCTGTAATCATAATTCAATTTGGGTCTTATAACATAATATCCAATATTCAATAGCTTTGTATCTTTATACATATCTAAAGGTACAAAACGTACACTTCATGAACAGAATATACGATACCTAATGTTCAGCACCTATGTACATATATGTATATAGTAATATCCTTTTGTTATGGATGATTTAAATAGGAATAATATTGAGCAACAATATATTTATACGTGTAGCTGCAAATTTACAACGAGCATTGCGAGTTGGTACCAATGCATATAATGGCATCGAATCCATTCTCATTGCGCCAGGACTAGTTAACTAACTAACCAACAGACCAACGAAATTATACCCATAAGCCCTGGCATGTTCGATAAAAGTTTTCGATGCAGCCATATTCATAGAATGCATAGAATTATTTTGACCCGACTTTCTATACCCGGTATAGTCTCAGAGGGAGTTGTTGGAAAGGATAATAGTGTTTCAAATGTTGGGTTGTAATGCGAAGGGGGCAGCGAGGTATTATCATGCTTGATTAGGGTAGAAATCGTAACAAGCAATCAACTAGTAATTGACTTGGAATTATTTTATTTCTCCGATCATCGCACCTCCATCTTTATCATTTTGTGAATTGGTACGAGTATAATTGATGCGGTATGGTGGAAATGGGCGATTGATGTTTTTTTTTTTCATTTCGATTTGCCACTTTTATGCAAAATGGTTTCCGTGTTGCTGGTTTGATTGTCTAAATTATAAGAATTGTAGTAATTGACAGTTCTTTTTTTATTAAACTTCTTCCTGCAGGAGGAAGCGGAGAGCTCCCAATTAAAGTTGGTGTACACCAGGGAAACGTTTTCAGTCCTTTACTTTTTATTCCTTGATCTTAAGGCAGTGGACCCGACATTGAATCAGTTATTCCTTGGCGTGGATGGAGCCATTATAATAGAATTTTGTATCGAGAAATTTATTCAAGTTTGGATATTTGGGAGGAAGATTTGTGCCACATTAGCAAAGCGAACGCAAAAACAGAATATCGTGAAAGCCATAATCTCATTTTGACTTATAAATGATAAATGATGCATTAAAATAAATAAATCTTGGCGGATTTTCGCTAAAGTCATTTATTGACGTTGAGAAAGGATATCATCATGGTTCGTTCCACCAGTGAGCTACGAAGGGCAAACCTCTCCACGTAGAGAAAAAAGAACCACATAAAATAAAAGAAAAAGTACTAGATTTTGGTTCTGACAATTTTTTTTTTTATCATCCAAAGACTTCTTGGAACCCGACTGTGTGTCATTAATTTCGTCCTATGCCAGAGGCATGATTACCAAATGTTTGGTATGACTCGTATGGAGTTATCATCCGTTTTTGATCAATTTATCTGACATTTCATTTTCCTTTATATGACAATGCTGTGGGTCCCAGCGAAGGGTAGCAGCGTTTGCTGCATTGAGTGATCTCAGTTCATTACGATTTCGATTTTGTGATTTTCTTTGATTGCAGTTAATACAAATGATAATGTTTTATTGGCTTTTTGTAGCCGGCAAAACTTTTTGCGTTTTCATAGATTGCAAGCAGTTCCACTGGAAGGTGGGGCCAGTGGATTAAAGAGAATTTGATTTTCAAAAAAAAAATTCTTGTTGTCAATATTCTGGTTGCATAATTTCGGTTAATGGAACCTATGGTGAGCTTAATTTGGTTTCATACGCTTTAATTTTAGATATTGTCAATGGCAACTCTGACCGGAATACAGGACTCCTTGTGTATCCTATTAAACATTACTGTGGTATAGTGTTCGGTCGTCCAGATATAGTGTTGAGTGGACTTATAGGCTACATGAGGTTACAGTTGCATTCGTCTGTCTGTATATGAATGACCAACTCATAAATCATAATCTGATCAAATTTATGCACAATACAATGAATGTTGAATGGTTATGTACTTACATCTTGTAGTATTAGATATTGCCTATTCCTAATGCATCCTCATACAAAAGGAATCGTCTCGCCCTCGGACGCATGTTAATACTCATAAAGCAATAATGCAAAGGATTGTATGCGCTACCAGTAGAATTGTTTCTGCAGCAGCTGCAGCAGACATTTTGTATATATTCAAAGTTGAGTGCTGAATGTCGTGTTAAGATGGATGTGTTAAGCTTGTCTAAGTGTTACTAATATTACTAAAATTTAACTATTTCCGAAAGATTTCAATTACCTGCTTATATTTACAGGTGAAATGTGTGATAAAATTGATGATGTTGCTTGATCCATAGTATGTAGGTCTTTGTTTAAACGAAGATATTGAATTCATTAAAATAAAACTCAGAAATTATCGAGGCATTAAGATTTATGGTTTATTAATAATTTAATAGATTCTTAAGTATTTCTGTAGTTCAGACTCAGATCGATTTGATATTTGTTGTAAGTTAATATTTCAAAAGATAAATCAGTGGTTCTTTTGCTTTTTCAGTTTATCAGGGGTTTATCCTGGTATTTATTATTGGAAATTTTTTTGAATGACGTCACTTTAAAAAGAGGTATTCCAAATTCAAATTTTGAAATTTGCAGGACGGATTCTGCGCATTGAATATAAAAATAAAATGCATCACTCCATCAGACAAACTTGTTCCTTGTTTGGGTACTTTAGAATAAACAAAATAAAATACAAAAAAAAAAACAAAAACCAAATTTGAGCTCAAATCCAGATATGTATGTCATCTGTTGCATTTAAAAAAAAAAAAATGCAAAAACGTTAGATTGGTTTTTCAAAAAAAATTATTTTGTAGGTAGATAAGTACGTATAACATTTCTTAATTGGTATGAAAAATTTTAATATTTAATAACATACAGTATACACTTAAAAACTAAATTTCAAAAATTAAATTTTTTAAATCAAAATAAATTTTTTTTTCAAATTTCGCTACGCAATATTATATTAACATCGTATAAAACCTCTTTCATAAAAATTTTGATCAGATTCCGTCAAACCGTTTATGAGAAAATTGAAAACACTCATAATCCGATTCTTTGCCAGGTACCGTTAATAATTCTTATAATTTTTTCCATTTAAACCTAGATTGCACAATTTACAGAGATATGGTGTCTTATATCCTACCTTACAACTGAAAATATTATAATAAGTATCCAATTTATATCACAGATTCTTTTTAATTTTTGAAGGAAAAGTTACTATTAAAAACCTTCATTAAATAATACATTTGAAATTTTTCTATAGGAAGAGAGAAGTGGGTGCAGAAAAGCGACTTAAGATGTTTTATACATTTTTGTATCACAGAAAAAAAGATAATATTAAATAATAAATTAATAAATAGATAAATAAATAGATTAAAAAATAAATAGTAATATAAATAAATGAACGAACAATGAAATAAATAGATATATAAATAGATATAAAAATACAAAAAATAAATAAATAATTAAATAAATAAATAGACAAATAAACAAATAAATAAACATAAAAAAAATGATGAAAAATCGACAAATAGATAAGTAAATAAGTTAATAAATAATTAAATAAATAAATAAATAAACAGATAATATAAATATATAAACAAAAAAATAAATTAACAAATAGAAAATAAAATATAAACAAAAAAAAAATAAATAGATAAATAATCAAATAAATAACATTTAAATTAAATAAATACAACAAATATATAAATTTTAATAAATAGATAATACTCTTACAAACATCTTAAGCAGCTAAGTTTAAGATTAAATTATTATCCGACATATTGCACTTTAAAATATAACGGTCTTGTAATTTAGCAATTCTTACTGGAACCTTCTCAATATTTCCTTTTCTATGAAGTTCTTCTGTAGAAAAGTGCCAGGGAAGGTCAAGCATAATTTTTAAAATCTTGTTTTGCATTACTTGTAATTTTTGTATATGGGTTTTTGCGCAATTTCCCCAGACTGGCGAACCATAGAAAATAATACTTTGGAAAATAGACTTGAATATCATTAATTTGTTTTCTACACTCATCTAAGACTTCCGGTTAATAAACGCATAAAGTGTTTTTATCACAATGTTAAGTTTATTTAATGTTTGCTGTATGTGTAAGTTAAAGGTCAACGTTTTATCCAAATACACCCCAAGATTTGTACTATTTGTACTCCGTTCAATTGGAGCATATTGTAAGGCAGCAGACAGGGCTTCCTTTTTTTCATGAAAAAAAGAGCCTGTGTTTTTGAAGGGTTTAATTTTATTTTCCAGTTGCTGAAATAAATTTGAATAGTATTCAGAGCAGATTGCAGGTTGGTTTCAATACAAAAACCAGTTGAATCTGATGAATAAATGCATGTGTCATCAGCAAATATTGCAACTTCACAATTTTGAAATTTAGGGAAATCATGGGTATATATGTTATATAAAAATGGACCAAAAACTGATCCTTGGGGGACACCCGAAACGATACTATTTTCTTCTGTGTACCAATTGTTAACACATACTTTAAATTTACGATTTGACAGAAAGGACAATATAATTTTAACGACATACAAAGGAAAATTCAAGGCAACAAGTTTATGAATCAAGCCCTCATGCCAGACAGTGTCAAAAGCTTTTTCCACATCAAGAAATACCATTCCTGTGCTCTTTCCTGATGACAAATTATTTTTAACATACTTTGTTATTCTGTCAATTTGGTTAGTTGTACTATGATACCTTCTAAAGCCAAATTGTTCTGGTGGCAAGATATCAAATTGATCAACGTGCAAAACTAGTTCGTTTTTTATTAGTTTTTCTAGGCATTTACTTAGCGAACTTAACAAACTTATTGGTCTGTAGCTTGAAGGGTCACTAGAATTCTTCCCTGGCTTGTGTATTGGAATGACCTTAGCCGCTTTCCACTCCTTTGGAAAGTATCCTGCTTTAAAACAAGTGTTAAATAAATTTCTCAAGTATCTAATGCCTATTATTGGAAGATTTTCCAAAAAATAATTCATGCGATTTAATTGGCAAAAGCCTGCAGGTTTACTGGAGTCATTTTGAAAAAAAAAACTTCATTCTTAAAAATGCTCTGCACGAAATTTAAAGAAAAGCAGCACATTATTTAACTCAATCATAAAACTGAAAACTTTGATTTTATTTAAAAACTTATAAATTAATCATTGATAAATAAAGTACAGGGCCGTATAAAAGCCTTGAGCCCCTGTGGATGAAGAAGGAACTAACACTGTATGTAGCTATATGTACTTCACGTTGAGGATTTTCCAATAAATGCTTAATTTAGGTTAGGTATACTCAACTATAAATTAGAAACTCTAATTTTATATAATTTGGTTGTGGTAACAAAAACCCATGTCTTAAATGCATCCTTGAACATTCACTGATTATAGAAAAATTTTAAATGTTTCATTCCTTGAAAATCCACCATTATCTGTAATTGCGGACAAATATTGTAAATGAGTCTTCAATTACTACTGCAGCTTACTCGTAGTATATTTCGCCCTCATTCGTTTGAACGTTAGAACCGTTTTCGCTATAGCTACTATACATATACATAGGTACACAATAGATACCTACCATGGAGTTGCGATGCAGTCTTTCCGCTAATTACCCTCAGAATAGTATCTTTTACCCTCCATGTAACAAAAAAAAAACACCAGCCACTCGCAAATTTAAAACAAAATTAAGCACTTCACAACTAAGCCGTCAAATTATTCTGGAATAAACACGAAGCGTATGCATTGTGGAGTTGCGCGCTCTGGCTGCAGTCATTTAGAGATGGAGCTTCTATGGGTTGGGGCTTCCGTGCCATTTCTGTAGGTAGGTAACTATACTGTTGTGCCAACTCATACAGGTAATTTACAGTACTTTAAAGTATAAAACAGTTAAGCATTTTTTAAGTGCAAATTGAGAAAAAGTTACCGAATTTATATTGTCTTGTTATTTGGATAACTGCAGGGCTGTCGAAGGAGTTTCATGTCATGTCATAAATCATATTCACACATTTCTTCCGACATAATTT
This sequence comes from Syrphus vitripennis, assembly GCA_958431115.1. Lineage (NCBI taxonomy): Eukaryota > Metazoa > Arthropoda > Insecta > Diptera > Syrphidae > Syrphus > Syrphus vitripennis. Next base: position 52,393,378 of record OY288108.1, read on the forward strand.
ATGTTGTGTTTTGTATTTTTTATTATATATATTTAGAACCAGCACTTCCACAAGTGCATATTTATACAAATGAATATATGGGATTTGACAAGTTTTGAAAATTTGAAATCAAATTTTTCTAAAACTCACATTGTCAATATCTAATATTTATTTGATATAATAAAAAAATATAGTAATTTTTTTACGAAAATTTAAAATCAGATTTTTTAAAGTGTCCAAAAACCAATATTGAACTGTTAAAATAAGAACCCAAGTTTAAACCAAAAGCAGTGTTTAAACTACAACTGACATCAGGTCATCAGAAACGAATTACTAAATTTTAGAAAACAAGTAAGATTTAAAATATTTGGGAGATATAATTTGGGTCATATTTCATCATATTTCCAAACTGATTTCAGTACTTTTTCTTTAGGTTTTATTGCCCAACGCCAATCTCGTAAACCCATAGTTCTTTAAAAAAATAATTTGGGTTATTTAATTAATAAGGAACTACTTAATGAGAGTGAGGTTTTCTTAATTTGTTTTCCTAAAAATAGATACGAGTGTTTCTTATTCTTTATTTTATGAAGTGAACTATGCCAAGTGAATCATGGACTTCAGCCAAATTCTACAGACGTTGTCTCTGCAAAAGTAAGATTTCCATAATTCAACATACTGCCACTACCGAAACAAACGCTAAAATTGAAAATACTTTGGCTCGGTTAGAATTATACTCGGTTGATAATTAGAAGCTCGTGGAACCAAATACTCAGAGATAATATATGAACAGAGAAATGACACTTGAGAAACATAATGGGGCATATTCATAGTCGTCTGACAAGTTGTTTCTTTGTCTCTTCTAAGCTAACCTGGAGTTTATGTTATTCATAGACAAATTCGACCCGGGTCCAAAAGATAAACTGGAGCTCAACTTTAAAAACGGCTGACTCTTTGACTAAGTTGTTTTTTTCTATCTGTCAAAAAATGTATTGAATTTCAATGGATTGACGGGCAATACTACTAAAATTGTAGTAGATTTCTGTTTTTTACTAAACAGAGCTGCAAAATTCTCAATGAATAGCAGCTGTTTCTAACCTGTGTGTTAACTTTAGACTCGAGGCCAGTTGGACTCGGTTCTAAAATTTGACTATGAATATGCCCCAATGAAAACAATAATAACCCTCACTTATTGCGAACCATCCCTGGATGTTATCATCTGTTTTTAACGAAAAAGTTTAACCAGTGCCAGTGAAATAGCAAAATGAGAGATGTCAAACTTCACTGAAAAGCTCTCCCACACTTTTTTAGAACAAAAATTGTTTAGTGGCGACCATTTTTACAGAATGTTCAATACGATTTTCTCCATTGATTTAATATACGACATATTCTCGGATAAAAACCAAAAGGGAAGTTAATTGTTTTTCTTCTATAATTATGTGTTTTTTCTCTGCCTGCTTCTTTCATTTCTTTCTTTAAAAAATTCGTTTTGTCTCTTTTATAGTCTTTCTATAGGCAAGGCACCCCATCCCTATTTCGTACTGACAAAACGACAACCCTGTCTTAATGTAGTTTAGTTTTCTACGTTTTTCCTCGTTTAACTGTATTTGTTCTTTGTCTACAGATTTCTTTCGTTTAAAAGAAAGTTCAGAACATTGAACTTAAAAAAGAATTTGCAAAGAATTCAATATACCAAAAATGAATGCCATTTTCATGCAATGCGTTTATCGGTACTTAACTTCAAGAAAAGATCAAAGATTGTTTAAGGGGTTGATATACCTACATATCATGTTTGCAAGTTTAAAAAGGTTTGGCTAATATGATCAGGCTAGTTTAACAGGTTGGCAACAGGTTAATTCCCTGTTCAACCACTGATCAGATCTTTACCCATAGGTAGGTGATGGAAAAATGTCTAGAATTTAACATCCCAACATACCATCTGTTTATAGACTTTAAGGCCGCCTATGATAGCATAGGTAGGACCTTACAAAGCCATGAGAGAATTCGGCATCCCAAATAAATTGACACGACTTTGTAGGTTGACCATGACCAACGTAACAAGGCTCCGCGAAATTAGGCCCCAGGAAATAAGGCCCCAAAAGAAAAAATGAAATAAGGCCCCAAATTGGGGCATTTTTTCATAATGAAACTATGCCCCAATGAAATAAAGCCCCATTGAAATGAAAAAATGCCCCAAAAAAATGAATTGAGGCCCCAACTTGTTTTGACTTTTTTTTTAGAAAAATGAAATAAAGCCCCAATTTAGTTTTTCATATTTAAGTTTATTTTCGAAAATGAAATTACACCCCAAACCATTAAACAAATACATGGATTGTATCCTGTACAATTTCCCTGCAAAAACAACACTTGTAATTATCATGTCCTTCAGCAATAGACTCTGCTTGAATTTTAAGGTTGCATTCAATACACCGTCAGGGAGTAACAGAATAGCTGAAAAAAATCGCGCGATTTTTTGCAGCTATTCTGTTACTCCCTGATGGTTTTCATCTTTCGTGTTGAAAACCATCAGGGAGTAACAGAATAGTTGCAAAAAATCGCGCGATTTTTTTCAGCTATTCTGTTACTCCCTGATGGTTTTCAACACGATCCTTACATTTAAGCATTAAAAAATTTATATTACCTCGTCAAAATATTCTATGTAAATAACTAAGAGCTGCTTGAAACATCCTTGATTAAATGTTCCATCCATAAAAATGGTTCTGTTCGTCGGGGGAATGTTTTCTTTTATAAGTTGAATTGTTTTTTGACAAACATCATATCGGCTTAACATTGAAACATTATTGTTGGCACCACACTAAGCGGTACTTAAGCAGCTGTGGGTCCCCGATTAGCGGATTTTCACATAATTTTTTGTAAAAGACAATGTTATTTTAGCATTTTCAAATTATGAAATAAGGCCCCAAATTGTTTTCTTAAAATAAAATGAAATTAAGCCCCAAAAACAATTTGGGATTTTATTTCATTGGGGCCTTATTTCATAATGAAATTATGCCCCAAAAAAAAAATGAAATAAGACCCCAAAATTTGAGAAATTTTGTTGTTGTTGTTTTGTGTACTTTTTTTTGGGGCCTTATTTCATTTTTTTTGTGGGGCCTTATTTCCTGGGGCCTAATTTCGCGGAGCCACGTAACAAGCCAAGTAATATAGCCGGATTGCTGTCCAGACCAATCAACATCTTTAATAGACTCCGACAAGGGGATGGTTTGGCCGGTCTCCTCTTCAACCTGGCGTTGGAGAAAGCAATCCGTGACTCTGGAACGGCAACAAGAGGGACCATCGTCAACAGGTCCAGCCAGATACTAGCTTACGCAGACGACATTGACATCATCGGAAGAACCGAACAAGCTGTACACGATTCCTTCATCCAGATCGAGCAGGCGGCACAAAATCTGGGGCTGCACATTAGTGAAGGTAAAACAAAGTACATGGTGGCGTCGAATGCGAGAAGTACAGTTGGTCAAACAATCAAGGTAGCGGAGGACGAATTTGAAGTGGTGAAATCCTTTAAATACCTTGGGTCAATAGTAGCTAACGATAATAATATAGAAGAAGAAATACGCGGGCGGCTGCTCAACTCCAACAAAGCCTACAACTGGATGGCGTAGGCTCAAGACCGGGATAGGTGGAGAGACTTGTTGAAGGAGGCCAGGACCGTACCCCGGTTGTCAGGCCGATGATGATGATGACTATTGAGTCCTGCCTGCAATCTAAGTTTCGAAAACTTTTGGAAAATCATCAAAAAAATACTTAATTATTGTCTAAGTGAACTAATATTTTTGTATTATATTGTTTTAAAGCTCAGACAAAGATAACATACTCTACACTCTACAGACTGTTCAACACCTGTGTTACGGAAGGGAAGATTGAAAAAAAAAATTTGACATATTATCCTTACGTACATTAAGAATTCCGTGCCAGTATTGCATTTTAAGTACAAAATAAAAAGAGAAATTCTCTTTTCATCATCGTCATCAAAAACTCATATTAAGTAGGTACAGTTCAATTAAAAATTCATTCCATGTACGCATCTATACCTATTCTTGCCTCCTCACTCAGGAAAAGAAAAAAACGTCTAATTCGACAAAGCCTTTTAGCGGACTATTTTCGAAATTCAAAAACGACTCATTTTGCAATTTACAACCCCACTATAGTACCTACGTATCATCATCATCTTGGCATCTAAAATATTATGTAGGCATGTACTACTCGTAGGTATATTGTACTTGTATATATTATGTATACATCAAGGATTTCTTATTTCCTGCTTTTGTTGTTATCCAAAAATTGAGATTCATTTATCATACATTACCCGATATTCCACTTACTTTGTAGGAGATTATCCTTTCATATTTTAATATCCGTTTGGGCGTGCAAAGAACGTCAGATGACTCGATGATGTGTCAAAGAAAATAGTGCGCCTTCTTGGTGCGGTATGCTTGGTACCTTTTCCAAAATACACATCTACCTATATAAATATGAAATAGGCGCTTGGCTGGCTGTTGCTTGCAAAATGTCTCCTTGCTAACAAAAATAAAAAAAAAATACTGGCAGGAGCAGGATACTGGTTCTAATGTTGAAGAAGACTTTTGTGATTGTCATGACGTGCTCGTTAGAGGTGGATTCTACACACTGAATAAAGAAATAATATATTATAATGTATACTATATCTACATGCATACATCTCATGTGTGTATTTGTGTTTGTACTGCATCATGTGAACGTTTAGACACAGCAATGCCAGATGCAAACGTTTTGATTTCAGCTAAATATTTTTTTCAGCCAAGTACAGTTTTAAGATCTGTGGAATAAATCTAATACGATTTTTCTCAAAAACTCTCTTTTTTTATTTTCTGTAAGGTACTGTGAAATAAAGAAATATTTACAAGTTTTTCATATTTTTTCATTTTCCATATTTGGAAATTTTAGATTTACTTATGTTCGGTAGCACCAATATTTAGCAGGCTTTTAAATTTTAAAATGAGGTATTTTATATAGAACAAAATTCATTTAATTTTTGAAAACGTTTTTTTTTATTAATGTTTAGTTTATTTATTTTTTCTTAGTTAAGTGAAATTTATAAAATTCAAAACTAACTAACTTCATACATTTTTCGGTTTTTCTGACAAATTTATTAAATTGGGATGTGTACAAACAAAATAATTTTTTCTTCAACAAAGACAAATTATATTCTACTGAATCCAGAATTTTGGAGCGTTATACCTAAACATGTCCCAAAATTAAAAATTGTTTATAAAAAATGGATGTAAAATTTGTTCTTAAAGTCGTACAAACGAACACAATCGATGAATAAACCATTGTATTTATCAGCTTTGCCCAACTAGAACATCGGAAACTTCCATTTTTTTTTTAGAAAATAAAACATAGGCAAATGGTAACACCATCATGAAAAGTATAATATGTGTTCTTTGCGGTGGCAATCACTTTAACGAACGACGACGTGTGGGCAAATGGATTTCCTTTCGTTTTTCTTATATCCCCGTATATATATTTTCCTTATTTTTCTTTTTTTGCCTTTTCTGCGTTTTATAATGTCAAATTCAAAACAGGAGATTGGAAAATTTATTTTAAAAATTTCGTATTCCTTATTGTTGAAGTTTTTCATTTACCTTGAATTGAAAGATGCAAAAAGTTATGTCTTTCACAGAATAAAAGATTATATATTTTTTTTTCTTTTTGGTAATAGTTGCCTCTATTGTGATGAATTTTTGTTTCGGGTTTCGAAATGAGGTCGACTTCAATTAGCTTTAACATAATACACGATATTATGTTTTTTTAAATTATCAGCTATTCAATTTCTTAATGTCAAAAATACAGGGTGATTCATTTGGTGGTATCAAGTTGGCAGCGCTGGCAGTTGACACCTGTCAAATTCAGCTGTTACCTGAAGTGTCATAATCGCTTAACTATTTGTTTTGACATTTCATAAAGCCCTTTTAAAAATTTAACAGCCTTTTTGGTCTTAAAATGATGTTTGTTCCATAAAAAATATGTCATTTAAAAATTTAAAAGCTTATTAAATTTTTATGAAATTGGACACTAGTCTAGTTAATTTGTGAAATAACGTGAGCAAAATTTCAACAGAATGTTTTGGAATAGATTTTTAATCAAAACTCAGACAAAACCGAACAACGGGAGCCCAAAAAATGCATTTGAAATTTGAGGGGCTATATGGTTTTTGACTTAAAGTTGTTTTTATTTTTCTCAAGCTGCTATTTGCTCAGTTTTAATTTCTTGTTTTCAGTCAAGGATACCATCACAGGGACATGAAGGAACAACGAAATGAATTTTTTTTTCACAGGACTAAAAATTGGTCAAAAAATAAATTGTATAAAAAGACTTTCTGAAAAAAATATTCGTCCTAACAAAAGTGCGGAGAAAAAATTGGTCAACAACATGCAATCAATGGATTCAATCATTTCATCATACAATACATGTTTATACTAATTTTAGCTTTATAGATATTTTTAATAGGGGTATTCATGCAACGGTGGAAAACTCGGATAAACCTCGGAAACCAGATAATTTTATCTCCGCAGAAACCAGCTGTCAAAATTTGTATGGGAAAAATATTTGTGACGTTTAGTTGTGACAGCTGATTATTTCTCACATTTATGCAAGAATTTTTTTGGGGTGCTCATGCAAACATCAAGCGGAAAATTATATCTTTCTGCAAAGCGGAAAATTATCTCGTTGCATGAATACCCTTAATAAGTGGAGAGTCTATTTTGCATATACGGCTTTAAACAAAAGTGCATAAAAATACGTTTATAAATGACAAGCAGAAGGTATTACGAAACATCAAATACTAGTATTTTTTAAATTGTTAGTTTTATATACAGTTTGCATTGAGATGCACTTGAAGATTGCAAAGATTCTACAGCCAACTCTTGACCTTAATCTAAGGCTTCCTTCCCGGAAAGAAGAAATACACAAAAAAAAAACACAAAAACAGCGGATAACTGAATTCCTGAGTAAACTTTTGGTTTCCGATTTAAATTCAATTTTCAATCATTCCTCGCACACACTATAGTACGACTTTTCCTCCAATCTTATAGTAGGTATACAAACTAAACGACAAAACTGAACTGAAAAGAAAGAGGATGAATAATAAAAGTAAAAAAAAAAAATTGTAACTAAAAACTAACACAAAAATACTCGGAACTTGTCAGAGAAGTTCTATCAATAAAACAAGTAGAAAAAAAAGTGAATGGCTGGAGAAGAAAATGTATCCCTCTGAGCATACAAAAATAAAAAAAAATAAAATAAAAAAAAAAACCTATAACACGAAAGCTACGGAAACAGAAATTAGCATTGATTTGTGATGAAAGAATTTGAACAAAATAATACGAAAGGACGAAGGAAAAAATCCAAAGAATCTGATTAAAATAAACGAATTTAACTTAACGTTGAGAGAATCTTTTTACTGCCATTTCGACTACGGATCGTTGAAGTTGAAACTTTCCATAGTACATTTTCAATCGAAGCATCCTTCTTGAAAACAAAAAAAAAAATTGATACTCAGAGTGCACATCAAGGAATCACAAGATTTTCAACTTGGACACATAATTTGATTTTTTTTTTTCAAGACAATTTTTGTTGCTGTTTGCTGAAACTATATTATGTAAGTATTTAAAATAGAACTAAGTTAATTTTTTGATATTGATACATTCTTGAGATGCTTTCAATGTAAGGGTTCATTTGATAGTTAATTTTGCGTAGAAAACTTATATTTAATGTTAAGTGTTTTTTAAGTTACGAAATAATGATAAACGCAAATAGACTGAGACCCAGGGGCAGCAGACGTACGTTATTTTATCACAGCTGATATAGTACCAGTAGGTACAAACGAGGGGGAGTTAAAGTTGCTTCAAACTAATGCAAACCTATGTTGTTTTATTTAAATTGTTTTTTTTGATGAGTTTAAGAAAACATGGTCTCCAATTTTTCCTGATACTTGGCAGGGACAACTTCAGTGGGTCCTAAAGTCAACCAGATCGTTGTAGAGAAAAATTAATATTGGTGCAAACTTCTTTCTAAAAGATACTTTTGAATTTATATTTTTTCATTGCACTAAGGAATAAAACAAAAATAATTTAAAAAACTGAAGATGCCATCAATTTTCAAAAAAAAATTATTTTTATATAATTTAAAAAAACGAATTCATTTGCAAGTTTTTAAAGTTAATGCCAAAAACTTGCATATGAATATAAGAAAAAAATAATAATTTTTTCTAAAACCCAAAATATAATTTTTTGAAAATTTTGACAAATAATATTATTAAGATCATTATTAGGACTTAAAACGCAATGGGGAAAAATCTGGAAAAAGTTTTGGCGTTTGAAAAATTTGTAATCAATTTTGAAAAAGGGTTGCTTCCTATTATAAATCTCGATTTGCATCGGCTTGAGAAATTATTTAAAAAAATTGTAAGTTTTTATGAATTAAAAGAATAATATACAAATGTTGCTAGCTCACAAACATTGCTGCCAGAACCAAAATTCTGTTTTTCAAAGGTTTTAAGTGTACTGAAACCGAATCGGAACTCAAAATTGATCCATCACTTAGGCTTTAAGGTAGTTCCGTTTGAAAATTCCAAAAAACATTATTTTGCCATTTTTGAGTTGATGTTGTATTGCGGGTTTGTTACATTTAACATTTTTTTCTTAAGTCAAATTCAAATCTTATTCTTTAAAAATCAGTTTAAATCATTCCAAAATAACTTTTCCTTTTTTTTGCAAAAGGTGTGTTTTTTTGTGAAATTGTTTTAAAATATTTTTTGAATTTATGATTTCTGAACGACGAAAAGTGATGTTGGAAATATTTTTGAGAAGAAAAATTTGTCTGACAAAACTAAACTTCTCCTCTCAAAAATATTTCATCATTAAAAATTAAAAAAAAAATAGTTTCATTAGTTAATTTCAGAAGTTAAAAAAAACTGTTTTAGACTTTACACATTTTTTTGACGGGTTCGGATCCATTTTTTTTTTAATATTTCATATTTTTTTTAATCGCAAAGGCGCGATAAAAAAAAATACTAATCAAATAAAATTTTTGAACGACCCACTTCTTCGCGTTCTTTTTCATTTTAATATAAAGATATTTTTTAACATTTTTCTTACATTTTTCATAAAGTTAGCCCGTGACATATTAGTTAGTCCGGAGCCGTTCGGATTCGGCATAAAATTGTAGGTCCACTTCATTCCTGGAATAACACGCACGCATAGGAATGGTTGAGAGTTGTAAGTCACTATAAGGCCCTGTTTCTTCGTGGACTATCACCAAATTTATTAAATATTATCTTTATATTTTTCATTTAAATAAATTAAAAAAAAAAAACAATTAAAAAAAATATGTACTAGTTCACAAATTTCGATTACGATGATGTTTTTGGTGCATTTACTGACAATTAAACAAAACAACACGTCTCCAACTTAAAAAAAAAATTATATAATAAAAGAAATAAAAATTGAATACGGAAAATTATTTTAATTATTTTTTTAATACTCGCAAATTCTGTTAAAAGCTTATCGATGTTGGGTGGACTTATTTATTCATCCATTTTATTTTTAAATGCACGCGCTCCAAGTAATGCTCTAGGATGACAATGTTTGTAAAATAAATGTCATATTCAATTAGGATTTGTTTCTTTACACGAACATTGCAACTAAAAAAAATGTCGGACACAAAGCTTTATTTTAAGCTTCTATGTGACCCGTACCCGTTTATAGCAATATCAATGCTCCTCTTTTGGGCAAAGCAAACAAAAAATTACTAGATATAAAAAAAGACCTTTCAATGCACTATATCTACACTGAAGAGAAAACTCATGTGAAATTAACAAACATTTATATTTTTTCATCCTTGAAATGAAAAAAAAAAAACTGCAGTGATCTACCATTAAAAGGGTTGGGGGATATTATCATATTTAAATATGATTCTAAGAAATCAACAAGGAATTTAAGGCGCTAATATAGAATCGAAAATTTACATTTAAAAATTCATTGCTGTTTTTTTATTTGTAATTTGTAGAGTAATTTCTAACTTGCAAAAGCAAATAATTTTCTTTGAGTGCTTACGAGGGTGAGCGAGTGTTTGTCGTTAGAAGATTCATGTCCCTGGATTTTCGACACATACGTATATATTTATTTTTTTTTTGTTGGATGCTTCATTTTGTTGTTTTTATATTTCACTTTAATACACAATATGTTGTTGGAATTTTAATAACAATAACATACAGGCCTTATATAGCCAGTGCCAAATCAATCGTGACGAACAGCGATGAATTCGATAGTAGATATTCAGAAAATTACATCGTCGGACATGCAGTGCATACTATATTCGAGAATTGGGCAGGCAAGCAACTGAGGGACATCGAAGTAAAATATTGTATAAAAGCCCTTGAATCTCAGTCAGTCGGGACACAGGGACAAAAAAAAAAAAGAAAGAAAGGAAAACACACTCATCCGAATGCATGGAAAGATAGACAAACTTTAACACCCAGGGTTAAGGCGTGTGTCGTTTCTTGTTTTATGGCTCCCTCTCGTGCCTGTCCAGAATGCTGACAGTATGTACCAGTACCTACTATGCCCATATACAAACATCCAACACCCTTCATATAAAAATACAGCCCTTAATCGCTGTCTTTTTGGTCCTATTTTATTGGTTTTTTTTTTTTTTTGTTTCTAAAATATCTATCGGAATGGATGTGGAATCGGAATAGGTGATTATAAGGGCCGTATTCGTACCAATTCAAAAATATAATAAAATATTAAATAAAATCAAAAATTACTTTGATTTGAACTCAATCAGATCCTTTCGGCATTTTAAATAAATGTTTAAATTTCTAATCTGCCTGAAACGTTATGGTATGGTTTATGAGCTATGAGTTGTGTATGTGCTGACTTTATGGAGTTTTCGATTGGCAGCGAAGATATCTCTGTTCCTGGAAAACAAGAAATAATGACAGCTTCAGTCATAGACTGGGCATACACCCAGTACGTACATACTACATACATACATATGTACATACATCAAAAACAATGTACTCGTAAAAAAAAATTAACTGGAGATATCGATGAGACCTGACAGTACGATGGCAAAGAATTTGAAAAAAATGGGTCTCGCGATTCCATCTGTCGGTCTACCTAAACTACTGGAGGCTTTAACTTTGCACTTTAGGTTTTAAGGAGATTCCCTAGAGGTGAAAAAATTTGTTCAACCCCGTAAAATATATGATAGGTAATAAACAGTTAATACAAAACATATTTATCTCAAAAACGGCTCGAACGACTTTGATGAAATTTTTTCAGTGGGGGGTAAACAATTAATGTTATTTAATCAAAAAATATTTTCAAAATACTTTATTATCGGTACCTGCCACACAGACGGATTTTTAGTTTTCCGCATTCTCATAAACAATTCGCAAGATTTCCATAAAAATATTTTTTGAATTTTTATGAAAAAAAAATTAATAGATATTTTGAAAACAGGTGATTATTTTTTTGTTGGCTATTATTTTTAAGTGATTATTATTGAATTCAAAGAACTTCCATATCAATTTCTTTTAAAAAATTATAGATAACATTGGTAGGTAGTTGCATCCGTAGCTTTTGAGCAAACTTTTTAGCACTTTTTCACTACATACACATATCTGATATAGCGAAAAAAAATTAAAACTTCAAACGTGTTACCTTCCATAAAAGTAACAAAGACAACACTTCTACTTAATTGATTTTTTTTCAATTTTATCATATTACGCTTAAAATTTTGCAGCCCCTTAAACATTAATTTACTGTAAAAAAAATAAATGTTTTTTAACGTTTTTCATACTTCCTCTACATCTTACTCACTCCTTAGAGCCAATTTCAGATTTGTTTTTACAGTTTCGAAAAGAAAAGTGGCCATACCTTTAAAATATATTAACATTTACTTTTATTAAATTTATGAATTTGTTTGTAGATTTTTTATTCTGAATCTAAAATAACACATTTTTTCACTTTTTCTTAACTTAAATTTTGAATTTAAAAATTTTGTTGATCTTCTAGCTAGACGCCTGCATTTTTTTTTTTGATCCACCCTACTGCACCATGCTGGAATTTACTCCCTTGTTAAAGTAATTAAAGTACTTAAAAATATGAAAAAAATAAGTTAAAAAAGTTTTTTTAAACTGATGACTTAAAATGTCTTCTAATATACTGAAAAATTACGATTTTTTTTAAATTCGTAGCAGAGGTTTATTCAAAAATTTTCTGGAGGAAAACAAATGGTTTTTTAGTATTCAATAATATACACTTAACAAACAATATTTCAACTATGCACACGTTTTCAAAGTTTGTATTGAGTAAAAAAAAAAAAAATTGATTCATTTTTCGAAATACAAAAATCAATTTCTTATAAAAAAAATTGTTTCTTCGTTCTTTGATTATTGCATTGCTAATAGTTGGTTCTTACCATTTGCGCTTAATAAGTTTGTGTTTAACTTCAAAAAAGTATTGACAAAAATGAAAATGGCAAAAGAAAAATGAAAATTTCATAGTTGAACACTGAATTTTATGTAAATATTTTCCTTCCAAAGATGACTGACTTGAAAACAAATTCACGACTGAATCGCAAGAACTTGCACTTTTGTTAAATCTTAAAATATTTTAGAATTGATTGATCAAATAATTCAAATTCATTTTTGTTTTATAAAGAAAAATTGATGTGCCCATTATTTATGCATAAAAATTTGAAAAAAAGTTAATAAATCAAATGTTTCAAATAATTTTGCATTTAAAAAAATTAAAGTATACATTCAATTTTCGGAGTTACTGTATAATTTCGTTATAAATCGAAAACCGTTTCAACTCCCTCATCAAGTTTTTGAAGTTTTTTTTTTTGGCTACTACTTCACAATAAAACCTGTATCAAGCTTGAATTGTTATTGACGTGTGAACGTACAGGCAATGGCCAGACACGGATCTATATTTTCTGCGCATAATAATGTGCGCATTTGAATTGATGCCGTCAAGGAAGAAGCGGTCTCCAGAATTCAAAATGTAATGCGCAATTTTAACGATTGTCAACGATTGAAGCATTTTTTAAAATTCAAGACAAGGCATTAACAATACGCTTTATAGATTAGTTTTCTTAGTAGTTTCAATCATATAGCAATTGACCAGAAAAGTCAGTTTTAAAAATAATGTTTCATGAGCCTATTTATAAATACAGCCCTGGATGTATAGTTTAGAATTTTTTTTTTTGTATTGGAGCTGCATAGCAACAATATACAGGCGAGCTAGCTGACTTTTAGTCTTTCGAACGAGGTTCAGTCCTCCGCTGGTTGTTTGTCCTTAGACGACGATAAATTGGATTTTCGAGAGGAAATGGATAAGCGACGAGTTGTGATCCCAAGCTAAAGACAAATACCAGTTTAGCTCCCATATTATGGTTCCATCTATAAAGCTGGGCATAGAGAGGTGCTGGTTCTTTTTGGTTTGCCATGTTGGTCTTTCTGTTTATTCGATCATTTGGAATGTGGTGCACACATTTATTTTGTTTAGTTTTTCTACTATACAACATAATCTTGCGACAGAATTTATAGTGATTAAATTCAAGTTAGTACAGTCATTTACTGTGTTTTAAAAAAAAAATAAAAAGTAGTTTCTGGTGTGAATATATAGTTTCTATATTAAAAAAGTTGGTATTATTAAATTAAAGTAAAAAGAGGCTTGTTGAATGATAGTTACCATTGTTAACTATATAATGCATTTTTCTCGAAATTATTTATTTTTGAAAAATAGAATTTTAAAAACCCATATGCACTTCGAGAATGTTGAATTGCAGAATTTTTGACCACATAGAATAAAAATAAAAAAGTGGATACTGACCAAACGGAATCTCGAAAATCGGAACTTCGACAGGCCCAAATAAAAATTTTGCTTCAGATTTGAAATGTTAATCTTAGCTTTGTTGCTAATATAATCTTTCCAAATGGAAGTGAATCGCTTTTGGAATTGTGATACAATTGATTTCTTAGATACGAGTATCTATCGGAGTATTTAATTCAAAGTTTAAGAAACAAAAAGCATTTCCTTTTATAAGAAATTCATTATTGGAGTAAAAGCTGATAAACATTCCTCAAATATCATTACTGGAGTAAACGCTGATGTAACACGTTCCTTAGATATTTTTGTTAGAGTAAACGCTTGTGCTTGTTTAATCTTTCCCGAAATACATTTATTGGAGTGAGCGCTGATAAAAATGATTTTTCAAATATTTCTTGGAGTATTTGTTTCATTATTAATAAAAGAGTGTTTGCACTTGTATAATCAAAAACGGTGTGGGTTATATCTCAGACTTTATTTTACATAAACTGCGCTTACTCTGGGTCTTTTTTTTTAAATAACTATGAGTTATGACTACCAAAAATAATACGTACTTTAATTGAACCTGGTACAATAATCGTATAGACACTCCGACAATATATTTAACAGCAAATCCCGTTTCTGCAAAATAATATTTATTTTTAGACAATCTTTAATGCTGTATTGAAGATTTTATATTAAAAACATTTCAAATGTCTCTATTGCTGTCCCAGATGTCAACTATTTGTTTGCAATATTTTGCTTGCACTTGCTATTTGTCTCATTTCAGGTAACAAGGTTATTTACTTTCCCTGTTTTTTTCGTATCTGCTATAAGGATGCATATGACAATTTAAATTTGATTCTAACATTTGGAAAGCAAGCAACAGTGCGTTGTTGTCGATCTCTTCCAATAAATCTAGTCGTACAAATAAAATAAAGCTTGATGGAAGAAATACAGATACGTTTATAGTCAGTTCATATAGGAAGCAAAAACAAAAATTTGCACAAAAAAAAAAGAAGAAAAAAAATATAACTTCCATTCGCCAAGTGTTCTTTCCGATAACAATATTTGCAAATCCATTTGGAAATCTCAGAAGTGCAAATTGGTAGAGGAAAAGAGTCCTTTATATCCTTTCATCGTCTTGAATGCCACAGACTTCATCCCATACGTTACGTTACACACATATGTACAGCATGTAACCTACCAACAATAAAAATAAGAAGAAGCTTCCCGCATTGTGAAGGTATGACCTCTTAGGATATTCCGCCATTCACTATACACTTTGTTGTCCCTAGCGTTAGTTTTTACTTCGAAAACGGGTATCCTTTCTTTTGCCATGCAATCACATTCAAATTCTGAAAATGAATGCACAGGCCAGGCCACAGGAAGGACTACTATACTGCAGTTGGAGACTTTCTGTTTCTGTTCTGTATACACCTCAAATTCCCCAATGACTTCCTCAGAACTCAAATCCACCTACCATATGCGGGTGAGGTTGTTTGTGGCAGTTATATGTACACTGTACTGACTACAATATTTTGGGCGGTATAGCTTTACTGATAGTTATGTTGGTTTGGATCCATATAACGTATTTTTTTACCACTCGGTGTTCAGTCAAGTGTGCGGGACCCTAGAAAACTAAAAAATAACAATGCATCAAACCGGCAGTTAGATATTTGAATAAAACATATCCGGTTGCTTCCGCCTGCTTTTGCTTGCTTACATTTCACGCCCAGATGCTCTCTCACGTATGCATATATGCAGATGCAGGTATATGGAATGAAAAATTTCATCATCTTCAGGTGTGCTCTTTGCAGTTGGCCTGACTTGATATAACTATGGTGTCGTTCTTGGTCGACATTTTTTCTTTTTTTTTTTTCCTGACGGTGACGGCACGCGGTGGTCTTGGCTATAGGGGTGGTGATGGTTGCACTTGTGCCCTGCATATGACCTCATATTCGTATGCGGATGTTGTTGCAATAAAATACGAAAATACGACAGCGACAACAGCAAGTGGGAGTTCAAGTCGTGATATTTTCTTTTTGCAATTTGAGGAAGATACAGACAAAAAGAATAAGGAAACATACAAATTTACCAAAAGCACTTGAATGGGGGAACGTTTTATTTTTTTGAGTGTTTCCTCGCTCAAATATTATTTTGCTTTTTTCGTATTTCTGAAGTACTTATACATAAATAACAACGTTTGTATATCCATTTTTAGTTTTTCCTCTTAAAAAAATAAACCAAGAATAAGATATCATATTGCAATCGATTTTATTTTTCTTTGACTTTTGGGGATAGGTACTTGGCCAAAACAGGTGGTAAATAAAAGTGAAAATAAATACATTATGACTATGAATTAATTTTATGAAATTTAGTAAAAGAAATTATCAAGAAAATACTCTCAATGAAAACATTTGAAGTAAAGATTTTTTTTGAGGAGGAACATTTTTTTCACAATTTATATTTGACTCGATGTTTGCTGACGATTGTTTTTGACGTGGACACATTTTTAGGTGTTTTCTGACAAAGCTTCTTTTTTAGCTGTTTTTTGACATTTGGCCCATTTTTGTTTCGAAAACATTTTTTGTCCTGATAAAATTTTGTTGGCATTTTTAACTTCCCATAGGGAGTTATTGTAATCGGTTCGATTTGTCAAATTGAAATTTTTGACATTTCTTGACGTTTCAAGGTCCCTAGAGCCTATATCAATCATTTTTAGAGAGATTTCTGTGTGTGCGTGTGTACGTACGTTCGTACGTCCGTGCGTCCATCCGTCCGTACGTCCGTACGTTCTGGTACCATTTTTCGGCGTCGATATCTCAAGAACGAGTAGAGATATCGACTTGAAATAAATTTTGTTTTACAGATAATAACTTCGAAAGAAGCTGAAAGGGCGTTTATTAATATTCAATCAGTTGTTTTTTTACTATAGCAGTTTGAAAAAGAAGTGAAAATTTTGGTTGGGCTCAAATATCTCACGAACAAATAATGCTATTGACTTGAAATAAATTTTATTCGACACATTATGACGTCATACAAATTTGATATGAATTTGGAAAAAAATCAATATACCGTTATTTTTTAAAATCAAAAAAACTAAAAAAAAATTTTCATAACTCGAATATTCTTAGATGGAAAAACGATATTAACTTTAAAATAATTTTATTTTACGAAAAATGTTGTTTTTGACTACTAGTGAAAATTTCAAAAATTCAATGGACAGTTTTCTTACAAAAAATTAAAAACTACAAAAAATTCTACCAAAAAATGGTATAAATTGTCTTTCGACTCAAATTTCTCAAAAACGGGTAACGATATTGACTTCTTGTTTGCTTTATTTTCTACATAACATAATTGTTAGCAACTGATAAATTTTGACAAATATTGAATGGCAGTTTTTTAACAAAAAATCAAAAACTGTTAAAAATTCTAAAGAAAAAACGAAATATAATGTTTTCAAAATCACAAATGGGAAGTTATCAGTGTGGGTCGCACCCAGCCCTTTTTTTTTTTTAATTTAGAGTTCTAGAACAAAATTTTGTAGACCAACATTTTTATGTTTTCATATTTTTTTTTTATTAAATATTTCGACATTTTTATTTTCCACTATAGATAAGTTTTGCAAAAAATCAACATTTCGATGATAGAAAACGCGAAAGAAAAGTGAGTTTGTCCGCTGGATCTTAAGGTTTTATGATGATTTCCGGGAGGCGAAGTTGATTTTTTATAGAAGTTCAAAGAATAACCGTAACTTTCGGTTCAACATATAACAGTTAGGAAAATACATATTTATCTCAAAAACGGCTCGAACGATTTTGATGATTTTTCTTAAATGAAGTTTTTTTTTAAGTATATATTATATATATAATAAAAAATATTTAGTCAAAAAATCGTTACTAACGGTACCTGGCCCGAGACCGGATATTTGGTTTTAAATTTTTTATAAGCGATTTGGCTGATTGCGATCAAAATTTTAATGAATGTTTATAAATTATAATATTGCATATCCAAAATTACAAAATAATAGTTTTTGGGTTTTATTTTGATAATTCAATATTTTTAATATAGGTAGATATTATTTTTCAAATTTTGTTTTTAAGTGTATGTTATAAAAAATAAAGAACTTGCATACCAACATGCGCTGACGATACGAAAACAACAATAAAAGCACGTTGCTATGAATGAAAACAACAAGTTTATATTTTTTTTTAGCGTATTCAGCGAGCGTTCCACTTTCAATTGGGACAGCCTTTAATCTGTCGACGGTTTAAAAAATCCACTTAATTCTACAATGACAATTTTTTATTTATTGTGGCTACGGGGCTTATTTTTTTTGGTCAGAAAGGTTTAAAAACGACCTTCTTCTATAGAATGAAAACCATACCGAAATCTTACAATTTTTCTTCTGTTTGCAAGGGCATAAATTGTCGTATCGTAACTTTATTTAAATTTTTTTATAACTAAGTAGGTACATACAAATTTAATTAACATGCGATTTGGGCAATCACAACCATAGTCACTTCGACTTTCATATGAGCCCTCTCTGACTTGTTTGAAACATAATTCTATATAGTCCATCATTCCTAAGAGACCAATTTGTCATTTCGAAATAAAGTCATTACTGATAAATAAACATGAACACATATCATGGCGCAAGGGATACAAAATGGTTGAACTATATAAATACGACCCACAAGAGGACATAAAGTTCCATAATATACATCATACAAACAACAGGAGCATTTTTTTATTTACTCGTAGGAATGTTTCTCTGCTAAACCGAACAACTTTCGTTTTGTAAAGAAAATACATAAAGGATATGGTTTTGGTCCTTCTGATAATATATACACATAGAAATTGTTGGTAGATTTCTATGCCATATATATAGTTTTCCATCTTGCGGTCTGCTGGTCGACAGAATATATAGGTAGAGGTACCTACTGTCCTTTTACATTGTCGTTGTCGCGTCTCAGCTCACGTTTTTCGTTCCACCAATACCACAAACATTTTATTCACCATAATGATGGATGGCCATTTTGTTAGTTGCACTCTGGGAGTTAAGGAAGGTAAATACCACATGAACATGATTCATGAAGAATGTAACAATCAGCGTCAATGTTTGATGTACTGGATTTGATGCAATCGTTAGTAGCGGTTGTATCACGGTGCATTAGGATTGTAACAAATTCAACGGAATGCCATGATATACCGTTTCGGGCTTACCATGTAAGACTGGGTGTGACAAATTGCAGCACAGCCAGCGATCTGAAACGAATGTTTATCTTTTGAAGTTCTCTGCAGCTTGGGCTGGATATAGTGGATATAGAGCTGCAGCTCACACGAAGGACCAACAGTAAGAATAATAGCGAAAGAGTAAACATTTATCAAGAGGTAAAATCAATTTGGTTTTAATTTGTAACTGATACGAGCTTGGGGACCCATTCTAGAAAAATAATTTATTTGTTTTTACCTAGGTTTGTATATGTATACTATATAAATGCACTATGTAGATATACATATATATTGTTTATAGAATTTTGGTTAGTGATTTCATAAATAAATATTTGTTTCAATTGTCAAGGGAAATAAAAATTCATGCTAACAAGGATTGGAGTCAGAGAATTACTTGGACATAAATAATGTTTTATATTAAACTCGTTTCTGAAGCTAAATTATGCATTCCACTACAAAAAAAAACAACTCACATCAAAATTTAATCAAAACTGATTAAAAAGTTTTTGAGAAAATTTAAACAAAAATTGTAAAAAACATAAGGAACAAAACATCTTCCTCGGTCCCAAAACTCGTTGTCAATGACACTAACTTCGTTAGCTCTCTTGAGAAGGCTGTCTGATAGTGTCATGACTCCCCCAGTTATTGAGCGCGTAAATGATTCTATGAGACAAATCTTCTTTCGTACTCGAGCTGTGGCGAGAGTCCTCAAAGATCTTAACACACGTAAATCCGCTGGTCCGGATGGTATCCCCGCCATTGTTCTGAAGAGGTGTTCTTCCATCTATCTTATTCTTCTGGGCTTGTTCCGAGCAGTTGGAAAACAGCATTTGTCCAGCCTATCCCAAAAAAAGGTGAATCTTCTTCACCCTCTAATTACCGACCAATTGCACTTACGTCCCTTCTTTCCAAGGTCATGGAAACGCTGATAAATTATCAGCTCAAGAAATATCTTGAAGATCGAAAACTTCTTAATGACCGGCAATACGGCTTTCGCAGCACTTGATGGTTTATCTCACCGAACAGTGGAAAAAATGCTTACATCGTTTTGGAGAAAGTAAGATTATTGCACTTGATATTTCTAATGCATTTGATAAAGTTTGGCATCCTGCTCTCTTATCGAAAATGCGTGCTTCTGGTATCGATGAAACCCTTTTTCGTTGGATTAGTAGCTTTCAGAAGCAAGATAAAATTTGTCATATCTCTGAAATGTAAAACGTGCGGTCATAGGCTTTGTTTGAAAAAATTAATTACGAAATAAATATATCTATCTAAGGAGTAGCTTTCTTTCGAATCACTCTACACAAGTAGTATTAGACGGATTCAAGTCTGAAACCCACATGGTTCCGTTTTGTCTCCGACCCTCTTTCTCATTTTTATTAATGATCTCCTGTCTGCAACTACTAATCCATTAAATTGTTTCGCTGACGATAGCACCCTTAGCTGTCATATTCGTTTCCAGATTCACATCCCTGCTCTTCGGACGTGGAACTGAAACGGCTAAATATGAAAAGTAAATTAAATTCTGACTTAAACAGCATTGTACAATAGGGATTAGGAAATCCCGTAGAATTTAAAGCTTCGAAAACAGGCTCCGCGAAATTAGGCCCCAGGAAATAAGGCCCCACAAAAAAAATGAAATAAGGCCCCAAAAGAAAGTACACAAAACAACAACAACAAAATTTCTCAAATTTTGGGGTCTTATTTCATTTCTTGGGGCCTTTTTTCATTTTTTTTGTGGGGTATAATTTCATTATGAAATAAGGCCCCAAAGAAATAAAATCTCAAATTGTTTTTGGGGCTTAGTTTATTTTACCATTTATTTAACCATTTTTTTCAGCTATTCTGTTACTCCTTAAACTCTCATCAGGGAGTAATGAAAACCACCAGGCGCGATTTTTTGCAGCTATTCTGTTACTCCCTGAACTCCCATCAGATGAAAAAAATCAGATTGTGTTGAAAACCATCAGGGAGCAACAGAATAGCTGAAAAAATCGCGCGATTTTTTCAGCTGATGGTTTTCAACACAATCTTTACACGAGGAAATGAGGAGAAAAGATCACTCAATTGTCAACAGGTTCCACAACAGTGAAATTCTACAGTATACAATCCAAGTATTTGGTTTTGTTATTTCATTTTCAAAAATAAACTTTTATATAAAAAAATAAATTGGAGCTTTATTTCATTTTTCTAAAAAAAAGTCAAAACAAGTTGGGACATTTTTTCATTTCAGTGGGGCTTTATTTCATTGGGGCATAATTTCATTATAAAAAAATACCCCAATTTGGGGCCTTATTTCATTTTTTCTTTTGGGGCCTTATTTCCTGGGGCCTAATTTCGCGGAGCCCGAAAACACAATGCTGCCTTCTGTCGTTAAAGCGAGACGTACCCCTCCTGCCATTATCTATGAGTGGCACTTGCATCGAAGAAACAAATCAGTTTGCGGTTTTAGGTATGTGTATCACAAACCATCTTTTGTAGAATGATCACATACTTAACGTCACCAAAAATGCCGCAAGATGTTTAGGTTTTCTTTGGAGATGCAAGAAATTCTTTTCCCCTTTTGGCTGGCTATTATCTATAAAAGTCATATATGTCCGAAGCTTGAGTATAACTCCCATCTCTGCGCTGGTGCCCCGACTTACTTAAGCCTTTGGACATTATACAAAGACGAGCCTTCAAATGATCGGAGATAGGAACATCATCGATACTTTTACGTCACTCGAAAACCGGCGTAACGTTTCCTGTCTCTCACTCTTTTATCGTTACTTTTACGGTAAGTGCTCTAATGAAATAGCCAGTTGCATTCCTCCCCTTAAACGATTCAACCGTAATAATCACGCTTCCAGGAATGCTCATCAGTTTGCCCTTGAACCCAATTTCAGCCGTACTGTCAAGTACAGGGATTCGTTCTTCAGCCGTACTACGTGAATTTGGAATACCCTTCCACGCTCTTTCTTTCCCTCTCCTTGTGATATACAAAAATTCAAGACTAATGTTCACCGACATCTCCTTTCAAATCCCCTCCTACTTACCTAAAGCTCGCACTGTGTGTCTAACATATAAAGGGTACATAAAATCCCCTTGAATTGAGCGCTACAAAAAAAAACCAAGAGCCCTTTTCTGAAATGCAACTTAGATATTTAGGGTTCACATGATGAATGCATAATGACGAAAAATAGATAAGCGCTTAAGTTGAAAATTTCTACATTTTTAAGTTTCTTATCAGAAAACACTTGGAAGATCTTGAAGTAGTAGGGTTAACTTCATTACTGATCTTACTGTACCCGAATGTTCGTCAGTTGCTTTTTTCGAGGGCGTTCTGTAATTTGTTCTATAATAAAAATCAAAAAAATAATCGAATAGTTTCCCAATTTACGCTTCGTTTTCAAGATATAACAGTTTTTATAATTTAGGTCCCGTTTTATTTAACTGGCTCCATCTTCCCACAGTTTAACTTTTCAGCCAGTTTTTTTTATTTTTATTCTTTATTCAAAAAAAATGTCTAACCATTGGGGAAGTGAAAGGAACGAATTTCTCGTTGCTCGTAAATATATCGAAAATTAAACTTTTTTTGAAAAAATTGTAATTTACCAAAGTTTTGCAATAAAACTTATTTTCTAAATTATACTTATTTCACTTACAAATAAAACACACTTAACCACTTTAATTCAATTCAAATCGCTTTTATTAATCACAAAAATAAAACTTTTTCAACAAATATTATTCTTTCAAAAACAAACTCCGGATCGATACATTGAAAAAAAAATTACTAATGGTGTAAAATAGCTTCAATAATAAGGTCTTTTTCGGTTTTCAAGCGGGAATAGTCCGAAAACTTGGTGGAATTTTTCTAAATTTGGATTAGGATACGAACACCAAAAACCGTTGAAAAGTATATTTTGACTAGGAATTATAAGAATACAAAAGTTAAATTTTGTTGACCTGTGTTTATAGGGGAATTTGTTATGTTTATTAAATTATTTAAATACGCAATTTGGGAATTTTCGCTCGCTCCCGACTTGAAAGGTCAACTCGAACAAACTGATTAACGGCATCCATTCTATTGGTATAATATATTTTAATGTAACAATATATAACGCATATGCCTAAAACACTTTCTAAAATCACAAATACAAAGAACATAACAACTGGCTGTTCCCATTGAATCCATAAAATCCTATGGAATATTACGAACAATCCATTCTAGACTAGAATTAGAATTGCCAAATTATAGGAATATACCAAGGCAAGGGGTTAAAACAGCGCACGATGGGTATGGCAATTCGAATACGCTCTTGATACGATGATGCTCAAAATTAATTTGGCTTCACTTAAGTAAGTAATGTTTTTCCAAAAATCACGATTTGCCATTAAAACTTATATGACGGGCCCCCAAAGTGTGATATCTTCTTATCAGTGATGATACTAAGAAAGATTGATGACTTGAGTTTATGAAGTTTTTTTTTTTTTTTGCTTTGCTTTTGCTTGCTTGTTCATTGCCTTCGTTCGTAATGTCGTCGTATCCATTTTTATCCTCCTTATGACAGCAATAAAAAAGGGATATTTGAAGCAATGTTTGTTTAATTTGGCTTGCAGAATAACAGGGGTTTGAGGCTTTGAGCAAAAAAAAAAAAAAAAAAAAATGACGTTAAGGCAAGGCTTTGAATTTCGATAGAATAATAAAGAATACAATAATAAATAGATACAAGTAACAACAAAAATTGGGTCTTGTGCCGATGATAAATGGAGAAAAAAGGTTGTTCACTTAATTATGCTGACATGGAATGATTTCTTAAGCTTTAATTCACCAGAAGACCGTTAGTTGGGATGATGTCTTCTATGTGTATGGATCAACGCCATTCCGAAGGATACTATAACTTTCGCATGATGTATGAACTAGAGTTTACATCTTGGCATGAGATTAAATATATGACAGTGCGTTTATGGATTTTTTTTTTCTGTTCAAGTGTCTGAATGAGAAGCTAGAATGTGCTTTTGTTTGTTGAAATATTATCATAGGGCTGATTTTTTTTTTCGAAGGGTGAGCATTAAGCTTAATTAAAATTAATGTCCGGTTCAAAGTTTGTAAAAACAAATTATTTTTTAAGGCTGATAGTTTTTTTTTGTAATAAAAGATGTGCAAATAGTTAATTCCTGGAACATTATAATTAATATCGATGCAGAATTTCACCCTAATAAACATATCCAAAGTCTTCGAAAAACAAAACGATAAAAAAAATCATTTTCTGCTATTTGGTAAAATGCCTTTGAAATACTATAAAATGGTGAAAATAGCTATTTTGCAAAGTAAATTTTAACATAAAATTTAGCGTAAAATTTTACATTTTTGTTTAAAAAAAACTATTGTAACAAATTTTTATTTTTTACCTAGTAAAATAATGATTATAAATTTTGAAAACCCCCTTTTTGGCAGTCGTTATTTTTTATGACAATTTTTTTAGTGTATACAAATTCAATTTATTTTCACGTCCTGGATTTATTAGATAATCACTATATTCCATGTAGTACTAAATTTTTTATTTCAGCACAAATTTAATTTAACAGAAATTTGAAAGTTGAAATCTGTCACTTCTACAAAACGTTTATTTACAACAATTCCTACACTTGACCAATTAGTACAAAATAAAAAAGGCATGAAGAACAAGAGTCTCATCCAAATCCGAACTTCTAGCGTGTTCTTGGATAATTTGTCAATTTCTCGCAAGCGGCAGCATTCCGTGAAAAAAAAACATCTCTGTTTTCAGATGAACGAGGCTGGGAATCGAACCCAGACATCTTGCATGACAAAAATACGCAGGCTCCTACATTAATCATATTTACAGAATTTCGGAATACAGAATTATTAATTCACAGAATTTTAGATTAGATAAATTTTTGGTGCAGAATTTTGGTACTTACAGAATTTTGAATTTACAGAATTTTGGAAAATAGAATTTTGTTTTGTTATACGACTTTTGGCACCTTCAGAATTATGACCCCAACCAACAGTATAATTATTTATTCAACTATGCCTACTACTCGCATAGCATTGCTTCCTTTAAAAATTGTTATGTACCTAAACCAATAAAACTCTGCAATTAAAATCTCCATTGTAAAAATATAACAACATGCATTAAAATCTTCATTACTTCCCAGCAGCAATGATGTCTTAATAATGCCCTAGGCAGCGGCGACGGCTATACAACGTCCATGCCATTTCGAAAACAAAAACAAAAGACAAAAAAAAAACGATTAACCCTAATGACATTGCCATCACCCGAAAAAAAGTGTAAATTTATTGTGCTGTTGGTGTTGTACACAACAAAAGTATATATGCACATACAAAGAAACAAGTTTTGGGGCTCATTTTTGGCAACCAGAAAACATCTGCTTACGACACAGAGATACATTGTGCTGAAAATTGCTTTTGGAACTTCCTGTTTCAGAGGCTGGAGGGACGTCATTATTTACAGCAAGACGCTTGCTTTTTGTGTGATAAGTTTTACGAACTTATTACAGTCTGTATGGCATCAATTGAAATGCAAGAATTTGGAATGCAGTGTTAATGACTTAGACATGTCTTTTATTATAATTATTGTTTCTTTGTGTATTGAGTTTGTGGTTTTTATTAAAGTAAAATTAAACAAAAATTTTTAAATAAAAAAACACACATAGGTACTAGAAGTGTGTAACTTAAGTTCTGTTGGCAATTAATTAAGGAACGTATGTACATGCCGAGATAGAGAAGCAGAAACATTTTTAATAGAATTTTGGCTTTGAATATTAATACTACATTGAAATCCGCAAAAAGTATTAGATCCAAAATTTTTAAAAATTAAACAAAATAAAATAAAAAGTTGCGTATACGCCCGGGTGTGCAAGAAATGTCGTATAGCCAGAATTTTGGTTTTGATTTTTAATAAAAAATTTCTTACCAAATATGTTACAGTAAGCTATTTCCCAAATGTTAAAAGGTAAAACGATGCGTTTTTTTTTGCATTTTTGATAAAAAGTTTTTAATATAAAATATGTCCTAGAAAGGAAAAGAGAACGTTTGACATTCAAAATTAAAAAAAAATCGATGTTTCAAAAATCAGGCGACTGTCGGAGTGAAATGAAATTAACATTGGAAAGAATATTTTTTAAAATGCGGCGCAAATTTTGTAAATTGAATTACTTTCTTCTTAGTAGTTGAAAAACGATTAAGTTCATGAATTTGCAAAACTGGCGGACATATAACGAGCTAAAAATTGTCAGAAAAAAATAAAATTAAAGAGCTTTATATATTTCTAAAATAAATTTTTTTATGTTCGTCAGATACCTCTTTTAATGAGCCTTAATTTGAAATTTTTTTTTGGAATAAAGATTTTTTTTACTTAAGGTTTTTGCTCTTCACGCTTTGTTTTTGATCATAAATATTTTAACAAATAAAGGGTGTCCCAACAAGAACGCAAGATTTAAATTTTAAATAAAACGCAGATATTAAAAAAAATCGCCAATTCTTTATTATATCGTAAAGTAGACAGAATGAGGTTATGTATGAAACAACACATCGGGCAGATGGCCACCGCGGCGTTGCTGGCACATACATGATCTTTTAATGAAAAGTCCAATGGTGTTTAATCGCACGATCTAGGCGGCCAATTCTGGTCTCCAAATCGCAAAATAACACGCCCGGGAAATGACTGATGCAGCAATTGAATTGTTTCTCTGGCTGTATGAGATATAGCGCCGTCTTGTTGAAACCACATCCCCTCGACATTCATTTCATTGCATGAAGATGCAAATCTTTCGTCAAAATTCGCTGCATAGTGGATTTGGAAACACCAATTTGCTAAGCTCGGTGTCGAATTTAGGTGGATGGAGTTTGAGCGACATCATCACGTATTGCGATATTTTCGGCCGATCGACCTGGTCGAAAGCGCCTTGTTGTCTTTACATCAGTGACAGACCCAGTTTCAGCAAATTTGTCCATTTATCGCTTTACAGTTGACTCTTTTGGAGCATTATTGTAACCCCAAATTGATCGCAATTTGCAAACTGTAGCCGCAAAACTTTCACCATTTTGGTAAAACAATTTCACAATGAGAATGCGTTGTTCATTCGTGTAGCGCTCCATTTTTACTATCCTTATGCCTTCTACTAACAGACAATAATAATTGTTCAAATGTCAAACAATGACACTTCGAATGGCGCCAAATTTAAATCTTGCGTTCTTGCTTGGACACCCTTTATTAATGCACGAACATGGAAAATGTAAGTGTGGTTTTAAAAATTTGAGCAATTTTCTTTTTTTTTAATTTTTGAAATTTTGTTGGAAAATGGATTTTTGTAGTCTTTTAGTGTTTTTTTTTTCTCCGATTTGCAAATATGACCTGAATCCTATATTTAGTTAAATTTATTACAGAAAAATAAACCAAAAAAAATTGTGTTGATTTTTTGGTTATTACGTTAATTTCGTTATATTTTTGTTCGAGTTTAAGTTTAATCTTAGACAAATATTTTCTAGATAAGGCTTTTTGTGTCAAAGTCAAAAAAATGGCTTTGAAAGTTTGAATTGAAAAAAAAAACAAAGATGAAATGCATTTTAAATTCAAATATCGTTTCAAACGTATATTTCTAACCATTGTATCCAAAAACAAAACTAATTTTGTCTCCATATTTCTTAACTTTATTTTTAGACAGATGGTATTTACTTTTTTAACTTATACTTCTTTTCTCCTTCATTAAATTAATTTAAATGATTCAAGTATTGTTTTAATAGTAAACTTTTTTAACATCACGGTAAATTAAGTGCGATCCAGTCGTTCTATTTAATTCTATTAAAAAACACATTAAGCGAACAAAAAGTTTTTAATTCTTTTACATTTTCCAGAAGCTCAGACTGCATCTGAAAACTTAAAGTTTGTGAAAATTTAAGAAACAAATTCAAATAATATACGGATACACAAGATTTTAAAATCCGTAATCTTTTGTATATAATGTTTAAAGTGAAGCTCTTTAAAAAAAAAGTAGATTCCTATAATGGAAATGATTAAATATTTCATATTTGTCCTTATATTTGTACATGTTTGATTTTTAAATTACAAATAGTACGTATATCGTTAAAATTTAACAAATTAATATCAAAACCTCACACGTCCATTATATACCTTCACACTTGAAGTGTTAAAATGAGTTTTACTCGAATGTGGCACGATGTCGGAACATGAATGTGGAAATATTGTAACGCTCTGGAAAACTTTAAACTCAGTATAAAATATAAATATCTAAGTAGGTACCTACTACCTATGTACATTATATTATACTGTTTCAATATTTTTTTTTTTTTTATTTTTGATTTCTTTCGATACACCATATACAAAAGAATAACTTCAAAGAAATTTGTATAATTGTAATAACAGAAGTCCGAATGTTTTATGAACATTTCGAAAGGAAAATTGGCCCCTAAAAATAAAAGTCTTTTTTGATAAGAGTAAAAATATTCAAAATGGTAAAAATAATAAAAATTATTTTAATTTTTTTATTGACTTTCGGCAGCTGTTTTTTGTTTTAAACCATATGGAAAACCGAAAAATGCTTTGAGAAAGGTCTAAATGTTAATATTTTTTCCGCTGTGGTTTGTTTTATAAACCAACATTTTTGAGCCTGTATCGAAGGTACTTTATTATTATTTTGAAACACCCTAACCTATATACACACCTACCTACATACATTGTACATCACTTATTTCTTAGTTAAAACTTTTGCCATTTTTACCATCCTCTACTTTTAAAAGTACAGCAACATGCAATAGCTATACGTCCAACCACGTAAAGGTATCTATAACCTACATACTAAAAAACTGAAGAAACAACAAATGAGGTTAAATTTAAGCATTACGGGCCAAAGGTCGGACGCAGCAAAAATATATACACTCGGCACCTATAGACATTGGAGCTTATTAACTTGAACTCAACTAATAACACTAGGTGTACCATGTACACTGCACAACCAACCATCCATCATAATATACTCTCCTTGTGGTATAATGAACACGTTCTTGTATTTTCTTTTGGTCCTGCGGTGTCCTAACGCAGAAATCTAATAAAGAATAAGGAATAGCTAGGTAGACGATAACAAAGTCAAAGAGTAATACTTACCCTAATTCGATTGTGTAAAAGCGTGTATACCTATTTGATGTCGTTTTGTTTTTTGTACCAATCATTTGATTAATATTAAAATTTAAGAAATATTAAAAAATATTACATTTTAGGTTAAAAAAAATACCCAATTTTATTTGCTTTTCTTTATTTTATTTTATTTTATTCTATTTTTTTTTATTTTATTTTATTTTATTTTATTTTATTTTATTTTATTTTATTTTATTTTATTTTATTTTATTTTATTTTATTTTATTTTATTTTATTTTATTTTATTTTATTTTATTTTATTTTATTTTATTTTATTTTATTTTATTTTATTTTATTTTATTTTATTTTATTTTATTCTATTTTATTTTATTTTATTTTATTTTATTTTATTTTATTTTATTTTATTTTATTTTATTTTATTTTATTTTATTTTATTTTATTTTATTTTATTTTATTTTATTTTATTTTATTTTATTTTATTTTATTTTATTTTATTTTATTTTATTTTATTTTATTTTATTTTATTTTATTTTATTTTATTTTATTTTATTTTATTTTATTTTATTTTATTTTATTTTATTTTATTTTATTTTATTTTATTTTATTAACTTCCCATATGGAGTTATTGTAATCGGTCCGATTAGTCAAATTGAAATTTTTGACATTTCTCGACGTTTCAAGGTCCCTAGAGCCTATATCAATCATTTTTAGAGAGATGTCTGTGTGTGTGTGTACGTACGTTCGTACGTCCGTACGTTCTGGTACCATTTTTCGTCGTCGATATCTCAAGAACGAGTAGAGATATCGAATTGAAATAAATTTTGTTTTACAGATAATAACTTCAAAAGAAGCTGAAAGGGCGTTTATTAATATTCAATCAGTTGTTTTTTTACTATAGCAGTTTAAAAAAGAAGTGAAAATTTTGGTTGGGCTCAAATATCTCACGAATAAATAATGTTATTGACTTGAAATAAATTTTATTCGACACATTATGAAGTCATACAAATTTAATATGAATTTGGAAAAAAATCAATGTACCGTTATTTTTTAAAATCAAAAAACTAAAAAAAAAATTTATAACTCGAATATCCTTAGATGGAAAAACGATATTAACTTTAAAATAATTTTATTTTACAAAAAATGTTGTTTTTGACTACTGGTGAAAATTTCAAAAAAATTCAATGGACGGTTTTTTTACAAAAAATTCTCCCAAAAATTGGTATAAATTGTCTTTCGACTCAAATTTCTCAAAAACGGGTAACGATATTGACTTCTTGTTTGTTTTATTTTCTACATAACATAATTGTTAGCAACTGATAAAATTTTGACAAATATTTAATGGGCAGGTTTTTAACAAAAAATCAAAAACTCTTAAAAATTCTAAAGAAAAATAGTTACAATTGTATTTCAGCTCGAATATCCTGAGAACGAACAACGATCGTGCCTTCTAAAACATTTTATTTTATACATAGTACAATTATGAAAGGTCAAATTTTGACAAATATATAATTGACAGTTTTTGACAAAACCCTCGTTAAAAAAAACGCGTGGAAGTTTACCTCCTGGGTCACGTGGAAACAATTTATACATTAACAATCTCTATAATATATGTGCATTTCGTAAATCTCTTTAAATAATTAAAATACTTTTCAATCTTAAAATAATTATTGTTTGAATTTAACAGCTAAAGTTTGTTTCGCAGAAATTTTGGTTATTTGAAAAAAAACTAAATATAAAGTTTGCAAGATCACAAATGGGAAGTTATCAGTGTGGCTCGCACCCAGCCTCTTTTTTTATTTTGTATAATCAGTAAATCAGTTTCGTTACAACGTTTTTTATTAATGAACGGAACAAAAATGTGCAAACAACGGTGTCTCAACGTACGCTTGAGGATTATATTCCAAATGCTGCAGTTTTGTTTACTGACGTATTCAATACTCTTATGAAAATCGGGATCAACAGCAAACTTGTTTTGGGTCCACTCACCACAATTTGCAAGCGTTGTTCAGCCGTCAGTCTATTCATGTTGAAAAGAAAAACCAAACAAAAATGGCCACCAGTTAAAAAAGTGTTGCCATTTTAAAATTCTCTACCTCCAAAAAAACCTTTACTTAGACTTTAGAGTTAAAACGCCTGAAAGTATTCTGTTTATTTTTTTTTGTTACTTATGTATGTATATCTCTCTGACGTTTAATATTATTAAAAGTTATAACAGAAAATTAAACTTTGAAGTGCTTTAACTTTTTTTTTAACAAAAAAGACCTTTGCCAAGTCACTTAAAATCTCTATCACTGCTCATATTTTTTTATTTAGATACAAAGGCATCATACCCTATGAAAAAAAGTTTATATGAACTAATGATTTTTCGAAGAAAATTCTTTCACCTACAAAAGCATATAAACTATGTATATGCGTGCATAATATATAAAAATATGTATGCAGCCAGACAAAGAAAAGGGTGTTAGCAAGACTTCAGCCAGGTGTATGTAAGTTTATTTAAAAAATATAATAAGAGCAAGAAGGAATTTATTACAACATCGTTGAGGATTTAGCAAGAGCTGGTTTTTTAAATAATAATTCAACAATTTTATAAGAAAATTGAAAATTTCCTGCTTATTTGCATCAGTATACCTATTTCATACATCCGACAAACTATACCTAAAAGAAAATAAGAACGACTTTTTCCCTCAGGACATTTAAAAAATACTCGTATATTGAAAAGACTCAACATTCTCAGTCAGACATATAGAAGGAAGGAAGCGTGTGTTAGTAATTATTTCCCTCTGGTGTCCACTTGGATTTGGATTCTGATATCATTTTAAAAGCAACTATGGCAACAACAATGGCGGCGGCTGCGGCGGCAGTAGTGACAAGGACAAAACAGGCAAGAAGCCAGAAGGTAAGCTTTGTCAAGGATGGAACGATGGAAGCATATCTCGGTTTTTTTTTGTAGAATTACATTTTTATATGAACTTCCTTTGGAATATCCCTTTCATTCATCCCAGCTTAGCCTAGTTGAGTACAAGAAATGGCATCATGGCCTCCAGAAAGAACATTGCACTTGTGATTTAAACAGACTCCACCTGTCAAATGATTTCATTACGTATTCAAGCAACGTAATGCGAATCGCTGACATTGTCGTCAACGAAGTAATAATAAGTATAAATAAATGTTTGAGGACCGAGTATACTGATGGAGAAAAAAAGAAGAACTTGACAGAGTCCCCATCTTCCTATGAGCGCGCGTGTTACCAGCATAACGACTGATGATGATGAGCATGATGATTCAACGTCATGACTCTACACGAGAATGTGCAAAATGAAAAATTGTTGCATTTTAATTTTGTTCCTATACTTCTTAATGCTTGCCACTGAACCCCACCACCACCATTTGTGTTGTGCGCCACACCGACCACCCGATCATCAGCCAAAGGCGAAATGTTTCTCCAAATGGGGTTGATGAGGAAAAGCGATGCGAAAAAGGATTCCAATTCTGCAGTAGCAAAACTAAAAATAAAAATACCTACTTTTTCTTATTCAGAATGAGCCTGGACCGAGTGGGAGTAATAGAGGAATTATATCCACAGACAACAATAAGAAGAATGGGACATAGTACGGGGCAATTAGACTTTAGCTATGGAGCCTAAATCCTTATTGGTCATAAGTGGCGCATTTTGAATTAATAATATAAGTACCTAATGCTACAAACAGGTTTAGAACCTTAAGTTGTCAACGCTTTTTTAAGCGGCGAAAACAGCTGTTAAGTGATTTGTGTTTAGTTTGGTTTGTGATTTCAACTTGAAAGAAATAACGCCTGAACGACGCTTCTAAATTATGGTGAATGGACCCAAAACAAGATTGCTGTTGATGAAGCTAATTTTTGGTTGAAGGGCTATGTCAATAACAAAGCCGTCGTAATTGGAGTGAAGATAATCCTCAAGTGTATGTTAAGACAGAGAGACCGTTACATCCATAAAAGCAGACTGTTTGGTGTGCTTTATGGGCTACTTCTTGAAAAACAATGGTGGTCAGAACGTTACAGTCAATGATTCCCAAATCAAACAACAATGATGTACAGAAGCTGTGTTTCAACAAGATGGCACAACAGTCTCACAGCTCATGCCACAATTGGTTTATTGATGGAAACGTTTATTAACTGCATAGTTTCATGTTTTGGACCCAAGATCATGCGTTTTAACGACGCCGGACTATTTTCTGTGGGGATATGTGAAATCGGTATAGTCTACGCCAATAAACCCGAAACGATCGATCACTTGGAGGACAACATTCGCCGCGTTATTGCCGATATACGGCCACAAATGTTGGAAAAAGTTATCAAAAATTGGACCTCCAGAATAAATTATGTCCAAGCCGTGGAGGTCATATGCCTGAAATCGTATTCAAATTATAATGCATCTTTCGAATAAAATCCACTTTAGAACAATCTCAAAAATTCATCAATTCGCACCTAGTCACTGTTGTTTGAAACTTACAGTACTTTTAATTTTCTAAAAATTCGTAGTATCACACTAAAGCGATTGTACAAAATTTGGTTTCATACTCGTGTACCAAAACACTATCGAATACCAAAGTCAAACCTGTCCTCGGATTTAGACTCCATCGCACCATATAATTAAATCTAAGTGCACTGTACTAACAGTTGGTTGCTGATGGTGAAGAAGAGGAAGTAGATCAGGATACAAATGTCATTTTATATCAGATTAAGGAATAGGGATAATTGAGAGATCCTCACTAAAAGATTTTGAAGGCGAACGCATTGGGTTTTTGGTTGCGGACACAAATACAAAAAAAAAAACAAAAAAAAAATAAAAATGGAATGCCATAATTAATTTAAATTTTTCTTTTAATTTTAATTCTCTCCTCTGTGTGGATGATGATGGTCTTTTTACTGATGACGGCTCCGGGGTTTAAATTTCGTTTAAGAGAAGATTTCTTAACATTTTACGTATAATTGGTCATTTGAAACTCTTGGCAATGTAAAGGATAGGATAACAGGCATCAGGCAGCATCAAGCAGCACCATGAGTAATGGTTGGCATTTTTTTTTTTGTTTTTTTTTTTTTTTATTTTCGTTTCGTTTCATCCAAAACCAGCAACGCAAAAGGATTGGGATTCATTTTTCATTTGGTGCTCACAATGACCATAGGATAAAGAAAAACTGGGACATTTTTGCTTTGCCTCATTCAGATAAATGCTTTTCGAGCTTGATGATTCGGGACAGCAATAGGATATGAAGTTTGAAAAAGAGATAATTTGCTTGAGGCTTCGAAAATTACATAGCCTTACTATATCTACGCACTGGTTGACGAAACAATTTTAATGGACTTTTCTGGAATTACTGGAAAGTAACATTGTGGTATGAATGTTTGGTTTGTATTTTTTTTTTGTTTTTTTTTTTTTTAATAAGCAAAAGAGAAATTCCTCAGTATACCTTATATGCTCGATAAAGTTTTAATTTTCCTGGAAACATTTTGTCGGTTGCTTGGGGCAACAATAATAAATAGTTGTCTTATGCACACACACAAATAGATACATAAAGGACTAAAGTTTATTCAGTTATTATTCATGGCAAACAGTTCTGTAAGATTTGCAAGAAGTGTGGTTTTTTTCGGCTTCTGTTTTAATTTTGTGTTTTATTTCCAAAAAAACAAATTCTTGGTTTTTCTCACTGTTACATTACTTTTTGCACTCAGCACTGCTATTTACAAAATTTCATCAGTGCAAGTGAGATAGCAAATGTATAGATCTCGTTTTTGATTACGCCTAGCCACGAAAAGAGACCAAGGCAAGGCAAGAAATTTGAAGTCTGGTCCCGGTTCCATCACAATTTTTGGTTCGATTTAGTTCGGAAATTTGATCAAAGAACTTAGCTTATGTAAGTCTATCTAATCTAGGCTGTTGGGAGAATAGTCCTTTACTAAACAATTTTGCATTTACGAGTATATTAACAGAATGTGGATAGTTTCGTTAAAACCGCTTTTCAGCTGATGACGATGCTCAATTTGCTTCGTTCTCCGTGGTTATTCGTGATTTAATTCGCAACACAAAGTTCCTGTTGTTGAATTCGCCGTATCGGTCGCCTTTAAGCATTGTCGATTATAGTCGATTTTGAATTGATGAGGTATAACAAGACCTGATTCTTAAAGCTGATCCTTAAAAGATTTGTAGCTTCAGAGTAGTTTTTTTCGCAATTATCTTCTGTTCTTATTTTGTCGATCATTAGTGTAAACGGCTTAAATGAATTTCATCGAATATTTGTATTTCATCACTCGACCTCGCAATGCCTTTATGCTAATCGTTCAATGTTCATTATTCCTTAATGAACATTAATAAGAATTAATATTTTATCAATTCAACTGAAAGGACGCCAAAATTGGTTAAAAGAATTTTGTAACGAAATAAATCGATTTTCAAACAAATTTTTTTTGTAAAGCGAGGCCAACATTTTAATACCTTAAAGGCACTAAAACCAAAACATTCATTTCAAAAGATTTTTGGAGTGTTGAACTCGAATCTAAACTTAGAAAAAATTCACATTAAGTTTTTGAAGTATTCTCGTTTAAAAATTGAAAAAAAAAAGTTGAAAAACATTTTTTGGTATATGTATTTGAGTTCATGTAACAATTTTTTCAAAAACATTTTTCAAATTTTCAAAACTCTGGTATATCGTAAACTCGAGTCCAAGCTCAGAATTTTTCAGTTCAATTTGTGGAATTCTACACGTTTGAAAATTTTAAAAAAAAAATTGTTTTTGTTGCTATTTTTAAGATCTATTGATTTAAAAAAAGTGATGATTCTCAAAATAAGAAAATTTCCTTCTTTACAGTTTGAAGAAATCTCTTGTTGAAGGCCATGTTTTTTTAATTTTAAATAAAGTTTTTTTTTAACTAACAATAAAAATAAATGCTTTAAGGAATAATTCAAAATTTTAGGGTACCAAAAATCTTTGGAAAAGTATATTTTGGTTTCTTTTACAAAAACTTTGTTGACCAGTGTAATATGATCTGATTATTTTCAACAGAAGTAATATTCTGTAAATTTAAAATTTAAAAGAAAATATCAAACTAATCTCGATAAAATCAAATGATAGTTACTGCATCGCTACTTAGTTGATAAAATTATGTGTTATAAATTTAAAGTACATAGGTATAAATATATAGTATAGATACTTTTTCATCTGCATCACAACATGCTAACTTAAAAAGCAAAGCCTAGCTTTAACACCTAATTTACTAAAAACAACATGTTAACTATGGTTTTTGCCTATAAATAGAACATATAGAATTTTTAATTGAAAAACCTCAACAAGTGTTCCGGATTTTCATTATAATTAATTTACCACTGCATGCATAACGCCAGGTGCTATTGAGTTTATATAAGCCTCGAGTGTGGCATCAGAATCTAGGACCTACATGTTGGTTATAGTTTTTGTTTTTGTTTTGTTTTCTGTTTTTTTTTTTTTGTTATTTTTAATTAATCAAACACAGATTCTAGATTATCCAAAGTAAATCAATTTCATGAAGTTATGGTATAATTAAATTCACATTTAATGGTTTCCATTTTAGATACATATAATAATCATCGGCGTAATTAAAATGCATTACTTTGGATGATGGTTTTTATTTTTTGCAACGGGACGTATGTAGGTAGTTTGTTTGTTTTACCCCATTGATTTTTGTGTGTGTGTATGTGTTGTGTGTCTGTTATTGTAATAATTTTATAACAAAAATGGTTTTTATTTTTCTCTGTGCCTTGGTATAGCTCTATCGAATTCGAAATCAATTAGAAACCAACTAAATTCACTTAGGAGTTGGGGCTTGTCTATGTTATTAGAGCACAATGCAAAATAAAAAAAAAATATATGTGTATTTATTGGCCTTTGTCCTGGCAAGAGGATAAGAGCAAGGGTAACTAACAGCATCACAGAGAGCCTTTATGCTTCCAATTTGTTGCAGTAAATTCACATTATGCAAATTGTGTTAAGCTCAAAAAGCCGCAATTTAACTAAATCAATTATATCGATAACACAGCTACAGAGCGCGCGTGGCAATCGACTATTATTGTGGGGATTATAGCATGCATTATTGTGTTTGTTGTAAGGTGACCAGACCATCATAATTTATTTAATAGCTCTAACTTTGTTAATTTCATGAAGAATTGAATGTGCGTGAAGTTAGCAACGCCATTATCGATTTTTAGGAAAAAATGAAGGTGTTGTTAGTTGCAGTTTTTTTTTTTTCTTTTAATAAAATATTATTCTGCAAATCACTTTAGTTTATAGGAAGCGTTTCCATTTTCATGTGCGCTAGATTCTACTGATGAAGGAAACAAATTAGATTAGATTGGCCATAGACCTCGAAAAGGTAGCGTGTGTATTGCGAGTGATTGCAGACTGGCAGACGAGTGTCCTAAAGGGAATCAGCAAGAACAGAAGAGAAAGCAGCACAACGGGGTAAAAGTTGAAGAGAGCTGAAATACATTTTACTATGGCGAGAAGGCAAAGTTGATGTCCCATTTCACGAATGAAGGTAATAAGATCTGAGGACTTTAATACAGTACAAGTAATTTGATGGAAGAGCTTGGAAGAAAAAGCCTCGAACCATTGACGTAAATTTCAAGAATGTGGAAACACAATCAAGACTCTCGGTAAGCTCGGTTTAAAAATTAGACTCTCGTATCGGTCTCGTCTCGGATGTCTAAAAGTACCTTGATTCGAAACTGAGAATGGTCTCGGTCTCGTGCCCAGCTATTATTGTTAGTATTGAACTTTCAATGTTTTTTTTAGTTGCTGGACGCAACGTCAATTATTGTGGACTAAAGGCCGTTGAATGCTGTTTGAAGCTGTTATGATTTTTGTTTTAAATACGACTCCCAATTTTATTTGATATGTGAAAATGGTCACCCTAATATTCATGCAATACCATCACTAAAAGCAAGTTAAGTAAATTTCATTAAAATTGCCACTCGAATGGATATTTACGCAATTCTCCTTTAATTACACGAATTTAAGTTGAATAATGCATGTTTGTTTTTTTTTTTTTGCATTCGTTTCATTTCATCCATTGTATGTTCCTTTAATCTTGAAAACAAATACAATCCAAAGCTCATGTCCTTTGAAATGAATGGCTATCCGCCAGCTGGATGTTGGAATTCAACTATACACTGACGTACGTGCAGTTATGCCTTTAATATTTGCTAACCCTTAAGTATGTCATTCGTCTTCGTTGCGAATGCTTTGCTCTACCAAAACTCATATCCGCTGTGTCCTTGAGTAAGTTTTTTTTTTTTTTTTTAAGCAACTTGTATAGAATTTTTTAGTTCCGTCGTTGTGGACGTTGTCGCATCGACGATAAAACTATTGTTGCGAAATTCCAGAGCTTTTCTATACGTATATTGTATTCGACTTTCTTTCTGAGTAAAGAACTGAATAGAGAATGAATTGTGGAAAGTTTGAAAAAAAATTACTTGTCGTTCATAGGTTTCTGGTGTGCTGTGCTCATTAATAGATTAGGTCCGGTAATTTTTTTTCTTGTTTTTCAATGAGTGAAAAAATTTGTATGTGATATAATAATGGTAGTAGAAGTGTAACTGGATTAAATTCGATTTTTTTTGTATTTTTTACCCGACACCAGTTTCTTGCAGACTATTCTAGAGATTTATTTAATATTATAGTTTTTCAATTTATTAATAATAACCTGAAGTGAAACATTGAGGTTTCAACTCCATTTTGAGTACAGGTATCTATGAGTGAAAAATACTTTTTTTTTCTTGTCTAACTCCAACCTACATGCCCTAGCCTTTTGTGACACCTAATAATGGTTCAAAGTAAGGACAACGCCAGAAGTTGTTTAAAAAAAAGCCAGAATTTTTTTTTTGCTGAAAGTTGGAAAAAACGATTTTTTTAAAAAAGCAAGTCAGAAATCTGGAGATTGTGCCAGATGCCTATGGATGAGGAGTCAGAAAGTGCAATGGAAATAAGGCCTAACTAAACTTTGGAAAAGAGATTATAATTTTTTTTTTTTTTTTTTAATTCAAACCAGAAACCAAAAAGTGAAGAAACAACTTACAATTATAAACTAAGAAGAAAAATTACGTGGGTTTGGGGTTAAAATTCCATATGATCATAATTCTGCTTACAAAATTCAGCATGTCAAAATTCTGACAAAATTCTATTCTTCATAAGACTATGTATATTCTTCATAAGGCTATATGTATTTTTGTATGGCTCAATCGTCAACAACGACCAAGTTATTCAGTTTGGAGTCCGTAAATTTCCTCAAAAAAAAAATATTATTATAACCGTATTGGTAAATATATGTATTTTTTAATTTTACTTCTTCTTCTCTTCTCCTTTATCTCGAAACTAGTCTCGTCTTGGCATATACATAGTACATATGTACATATATTTTTTTTTCAAAATTCTGGATCTCAAAATTAATGCTTTTAAAATAAAAGAGTGAAACAACTTGATTTACGAGTGAATAAGAATTAATTTAGTTTAAAAAAAAGCTGAAGCATATTATTTTTTTAAATTATTTTTCCAATTTTAATAGTTTTTTTTAGACAATTGGCTCACCCACAAAAATTAAGAGGAAACAGAACGATTACTTTCTTGTCTTTGTTCAACTCAAACGGTCATGTCATTTGGCGAACCTTGGCAAATGGCCCTGAATATGAATATTTACATATGTAGGTATTTATATATGTACATACATATGTACATAATATGTATACATAACATACGTACGTCGTACATACATAAATATATTTCAAGTTTCTACAATAATTGATTTTTTAGAAAAAAGAAATTTTCTATCAAAAAATGTCAATGAGTTCATATGAGAATGAACATTTAAAGAATCACAAAGTGTTTCCCGATATTCTTCCATTTTTATGGGAAAACTCAAAACAAAGTGCGTTGAGGACTCTCTTAACTTAAGCACATTATCTTCTATCATTTTGTTTTTCATGGTACCATTAAAATTAGAACCACTTTCTATAATTTGATTCTCCTGGAATATGTAGGTAAAAGTAAACATAGTTTGTAAACAAAAATCACTAATGGAATTAGCTTTAAATACATATTCCAAACTAAGCTAATAATGATTTTTTTTAAAGTAAATACCTATACCTATATGTACTCGTACCTATACCTAAAAGCTAAAATTAATATAATGTAATGTACATAGTACATAAAAAGAATTCTTTAAAAAGGATGTCTTTAAAAAATACAGAATTCTCCTAATTTGTGACAAACAAAATTATATCAAAAGGTTTTCGTTTTGTCGCTTATGCATATCTTCACACATCAAATTATATACGTGACCATGACCATGTCAAAAGTCATGGCCGCTGGTCAAACGTAATTACCTGCAATCAAATGGATAACACAGAAACCATAGAATACTATAGCTGACTTTGAAAAAAGGTATAATTTTTATACGTAGAGCTTAATATACGATGTGGGCATATATGGGTAGGGTACCTATGAGTTGGTTCAACAATACCCTTTTGCTGAAAAAAATTTTTTCATGGATACCATTAAAAAATTAATTATTAAATTTTGCATTTTGATGAAAACATCGTGCATACATTTTGTGTTTTGGAATAAATAAAAAAGAAATAAAAAGTTTGATTATAAAGAAAAAGTCTTATTAAAAAAAATATATACATAAATTTAATTTGTGAAAATAAAAATACCTGCATATAGTCCAATTATCTGTCTTCTTCACATTTTCGCTGTTTTTCACTTAAACATCTTATTGACATCTTTTTGCCAAATAAAAATTGCCGCAGGCAAAAAATAAAATAAATATATATTTTATGTCTTATTAATTTATTAGTTTGACATCAAATTTTATTATTTGTTCAAGAGTGTCAATATTTTTTAGTGTTGAACCTATGACTTTCGATTCCCAACCAAACACTCTACCTCTGTGTCGATTCGCAATACAAAATTTCAATCTTAAAAGTTAAGTTGTAAAACTAATAATTGCAAACTTTTGTACATCATTTGTCCACGTTTGTACAGCTTTAAGAAAAATTTGTACACTCACGGTTTTCGGATCAACCCCACTTCAAAATAAATGGTCGGGGCCATCAAAGCGCTCGAAAATTCTGAAATGCAACTCGATAGAAAATGGTTTTATCTAAGTTGGCAAAAACACATTTTCAACAACAACATCACAATCGACTTTATCGATTTCCCCAAACAAAATTAGAAAGGAACGAAAATTTGGAAATCAGTGCTACGCACAAATGTAGGTACAAACGTTTGATTTGGGACTTGCAATTACAAACAAAAATATTTTTAGAAAAAATATGGACAAACGAAGCGTTGCCAAGCTACGAAGTTGGGGGCTAACATGCTATTTTGTTTGAAAGTAGGGGGGCTAACTACAAGTATGTACGTGTCCCAAATTTTTTAATACTTTATTAAAAATAGAAAAAAATCGAAAACTAACAGCATGGAAAATCATTCTAAGAAACGTAAAAATATATAGACAAGCAATTTGGTATCGAATTGCATATTTAAAATTCTTGTATGCTATGGTTGGTCGAGGGAGCTACATACCAATACGTGTCCCAAAATTTTGACTAATCGATTAAAAATAGAAGAAATACAAATTTTCAAAATTGATACCATTGGCAATTATTATAAAGAAATTACAAAAGTTTTGCATTATTTTTCTTTTTAAATTTTTAACATATATTTAAGAAAAAATTGTGTCCTAAAAAAATGGGACGAAAATATTTTTTTTCCATAAATCAAAGATTTTCTATCGAAATGCATTTTCAGAGTTTTCAGGCGCTTTACCTACTTGATCGAGAGGCTAACTACATTCCAAATACATGTCCCAAAATGTTGAATAATTAATTTAAACTACAAAGAAATAAAAAAAAATACTTTTTTTAATTATCAGTTGACCAACTCAAAACCCTTTATTTTTAAGTGAAAACATATAAACTTTAATTATGTTCTCAATTTCCTTATAACGGTGCCTACTAAGTCCAATCGATTGCTTTTGGACAAAGAGCTTACATTTTAAATTTATATCAAAATACTCACATTACATCGGCACCGGTCTGTATAGCTGGGTATAGTTATTTAAGAAATCCTTTTGCTTCGTTCACATAAAATACTCAATCAAAATCACATTAAGCAATCGCTTTGTGAACCAAAAAGCCCGCAAAAATTCTACTGTATTGAAATCCATGTAACAAATACCGCTAAAGGCTGCTTAATAGGCACAAAGTCCATCGCTACGAACAGTCAGACGGGAATACTGTTTTTTCTTGTTTATTTTTTTTTTTTTTTGTAGTCTGTATTTGCCTTCGTTTTTCCCTTCTATGTAGGTACACGGGAAAAAGAATTTCACATTATACGGTTGACCTATCCAAGCGGAAAGGTTAAAGTTTACCGTAAAACTGGAAAAATGTTCGGTAATTAAATTACAGAGATGAGATTCGCATTCGTGTTTGTGTGCAACGAGACGAAAATGCAATAAACAATTACACCGTACCGCCGCGCCGCCACCGCCCAGCGACTCCTTTTCCATCAGTCCTGTTTGGTCAGCTGCCTCCATGTACCTTCTAGCTTGAGCTTCTATCACTACAGAAAATCACTTGTGTAAAATGTACACTGATCAAATAGATTCATACTACAAAGTGGAATTTTAAATTATACTTTATCTTCTATTATAAAAAGAATTCGATTCTAGCCTATGCTACCTAAAAGTGTAAAATTTTTGGGGGAAGTGTAAAATTCTCCAAAAGTATTTCTTGTGATGAAAAATTTAATTTCCCTTCATCCGACAAAAAACCAGAGGTCCTCGGTATCCTTCCGTTATTTTAACAATATGTCCACTGTACGGAAGAATGGTTGAGAGAGTTTTAAGTCAAAATGATTAAGTCAAAGGCTACGGTAGTAGCAAGCTCTCACTCAGGCATGGTCATTTTTATGGAACTTTTCGGTTCGAATGCAGTGAGGAACCGTGATAGCGATTTGCCGTGACGTTTAAATGCTGTTCGGGTATACACCTTTCGTTGTATACCGACTATATACCGGGTGAATACCAAAATGGATGGTAAATGGTTGATGGGATGAATGATAATCTTGGCATTAGGTTAAAAACTGTATTTCAATTTGTATACAGGGTGGCGCAGGAATATGAATCCAAATAACTTTTTATTCGATGTAGATTGTAGGTATTTCATTTAATGTTTTTTTTTTTAATTTTATTTAACTAATTAGTTTTAAAGGTGAAATGCAAATGACCTCCACGCTCACCCATGCATATGCACCACCTGATCAGAAAATTGTTCATTGCGGCCTGAACGGTTAAAGTTGGGATCGCCTGAATTAGTCATAATGGAGTGTTTCAATTCAGTCAATTCCTGGGTTTCGTTTTTTTACACCTCCTGATTGACATAGCCCCATAGAAAAGCCTGGTGCAATAAGACCAGGGAAAAGTGGAATTTCTGGCTCCACCATAAATGATCTATGATGAGCTATATGCGCAGTTGCTCAATC